>LKBB01000112.1:8537-34007 GCA_001513885.1 Thielaviopsis musarum
AAAAAAAAAAAAAAAAAAAAAACGAGAAAAGAGAAGCGGCTGCAGAAAGGAACGGAATGCGAGAAGTTTCAAGATGGAAAAAGTGGCCTAAGAAAGGTCGACTGAGGAAAGTGGTAAGAAATGGACGGAAAAAGATACGATAATCAGCTGCTTTTTGTTTGCTGCGGCCTTTGATGCGACCCTGAGAGGCTGCGATTTGCTTGGGGGCCCAAGGCTGCGATTTGCTTGGGGGCCCAAGGCTGCTTCTTCTGCTTTTTGGGGGAGAAGTGGAGTCGCTGCCAAAGTCACGTAGACCCTAGCTCATGTCCAAGAGTCGCCTTTGTTGTGTTTTGATTGGCCAGCTGGCCCACATAAAGACTCCATTTATAAGTTGTTAAAGAAAAGCTCTCAGTCTGTATCTCACGCATATCAGCGTAGGCTATAAAGAAAAACAGTTGGACCGCGGAATAATTGAGCCCGGCCAGCACCGCTTCTCTTCGGACTCTGAGGGATATGCGGAATTGAGCGCTAGTACCGACGTTTCCAGTCGGACCCGCTCCGCTGATTTCTTTGCATTTGTTCTTGTTTCAGTCCACCGAAATTTGGCCCTTTGAAAAGCAGACAAAGGAAACTAAATTGGCAATCGTGGGCTTTTACAATGAGCACAGTACAGCGCCAAGTCAGGCTTGTGTAGTTTCCAGCGATATGATAGCCCATTCAACGTTAACGTCATTCATTGCAACCACGGGGCCGTTTCACCTCCACCCATTTTCAGTGGCTATTAGAAAAGAGCCGCCGCCCCAGTGGATTTTCTTGGCTTCAGGGTACAGCTAGGTCTGTAGCACAAGGCCTCTAGCCATCCACCAACTTTGTCTCTTTAACGGCCCTTTTTTTTTTCCCTTCAACCTACGGATTTTTTTCTATTAATTATTTTTGCCCCCTCCTTTGGAAACCCGGCCAAACATATCCGAAGCCACAAGAATTCGTCGCCGAGATTTGGTCTTGGCTGGAAATCCGGCACGACAAAAACACAAACAAAAATAGTTGCTGGAAACTACTCCGTAGTTGATACAAAATATGCGTGAGCAAACAACGCCGCTTTATCCTGCTGTTTTCTTCCTTGTGCCTTGGCTCGCCTTTTTATCCTGCCGCTTTGTGCCGCAAAGCTGGCAAGTCAAGGCGCCGCAGCCCCCTTAAATTCTAGCAGCAGCGGGGCTTGCAACTTCCTTGTTTGGTAGCTGTCTGACCAAGAAAGCCCCTGCCCCTCTTTTTCTGATTGCTCGGCGATTTTCAATTTTTACACCCTAGTCTGCCTTTTTTTTTTCTTTTTTTTTTCTTTTTCTTTTTTTTTTTTTTTTCTTTTTCTTTTTTTTTTTTGTTTATATTCTGCTCGACAAAGAACCCACAAAAAGGTAACCAATGGCCAGAGTAGAAAGCAAAATCTCGTGGTCAGTGGTCTTATATTCCAACTCGGAAAACAATAATCGATTTTCTCCTTGTTTACGTGTCGTCCGCTACTACAGCAATGGAAACCCACAAACACACTCAACTCTCCGAGACGTTTCCGCTCTTTGCTGCTGTTCCATTTCTGTTTTCTGCCATGTTAATGCCGAGAATGGCTGGTTTCCCCTACATATGGCTGGCCCTTCAGTTATAGCCTGTCTGCGCTCAAGCTTGCAGCTGCCATGAATATTGATATGCGGGCATAAGACGACTGATGCACTTGAACTTTGATTGATTGATGCGCAGTACATGTCAACCTAGCTGTTGTCCGTTGAAACACCACAAATGACACCACCCACCAAGAGAATACAGCGGCTTATGTCAACAAGAAGCAAAGACCCTGGATCGATGGAGCGCTCGTAACACTTTTTTTCTGGGGCAGCCTTCGGACCGGACCTGACGGAAAAAAGAAAGGCAGCGGCTGTTTTGCTTCTTGTTGTCCATGTCAAATTGCGTGAGCGACCAGGGTTCGTCAATAAGACCGGCCGAGTTGCGTTGTTTTTATTTTTTTTATTTATTTTTATTTTTTTGGGCGGGTTTCGTTTTGGCCAAAAGAGCCTCAAAGCGTCATGGCAATCAAATCAAGTCACTCCACCTCCCACCCACGCTCTTTTTTTTTTTAATGGAATCACTCAGAGGCTCTATTTCTTTCTCCTTGCACTCTGATCTCATCAGCTTGTACGAAGTAAACTTTGCTGAGCCCGTCAAATCCTCCAATCACCGGCTCCACCATTGCAAGGCGAGGGCTTGGCGGGGGGGAATGTTCTGCATCCACCCGCCCTCATGTACCTACCCGTATCATTCTTGCAGTAGAGATACATACGGAGTACATGATATCTCCAGGTCGCCCTTCCGAAGCTTGGTGCTGTACGTTTGCACTTTCCCTCGCTTCAGTCTTCCCTGTCTTTCCGCCTCGTTTTGCTTTGCGGTGCACAGGGCAAAGAATAACAGGGAGTGGAAACAGGCAAGAGAGGGGCTGCGGCGCTCTTTCTTGCTTCGTTTGTTGAAGGAATAGCTCGAAGGAAGGAGCCTTGGAGGGGCTCTTTTTTCTTTTTTTCTCTTTTCTTTTTTTTTCTCTTTTTTTTTCCTCTTGTCTTCTTAATCGCTGGTTTTATAACCATTCCTTAGACATTATCTTGATTTCATTTGTATCATGCTGTCAATGCCATTCTTTTAAGTGGATGGAATCAAAAGAGACTGTAGAGCTGCGCCGCTGATCTGTATTTGTTAACTGCTGTTGTCAGCGCTCGCTGTTGCTGCACCTTCCTTTCTGAAACTACATAGCTCTAGCTTTTGCTGTGCTATAACAACCTCACACCAGAGTGAGACCACATTCTTAGCCTTGAGAATTTTTCTAGAGAACAGCAAACGCAATCACGGAGTACTTCAAGTAGAAAAAAAAAAACAATTCAATCTGCTACCGTAGCCTCGCCGTAAAAATAAAATACAAAACAAACTCCAGCCTCGTCCATCTATACGTTTGGCTTGAATTTCTTCAGTCTCAGTCCAAAGCCAGCCTGCCACCCCGCCAGCCACTAACTAACTTGGCGTCGGTCGTCTCATCCGTCACCACTTTTAAGCTGGCAGCACCTCGGTCGTTATTCGCTCAGATCATGCCGCATTCGTCCTTCAATTCAAGGTGTCCCCTCCATTAAAAATAAAGCAGAGACACAAAACGCAGAATTCTAAGGAACAGGCCAATCCAATCAAACCAGCACTCAAGGTCAGGATAACTCCCTTCACCCCCCCAAAGGAGCTACCCCGCCACGTTGTGCCTGCTATGGCTGTTTTTCGTTTCCATTTTTATGGGCTATAGTGAGAGAACAAGTAGGCGGCGGCGGCTCTACTGTACCTTTTGTTATAGTGCTACCATTTCTTGGCCGCTTTTACCGGGGAACTCGTCTAACTTTTTTTTCTCCATTATTTAGAATCCCCTCTCACCTTCTTCTTTCTTTTTTCTTTTTCTTCCCTTTCTCTCTTTCTCTCTTTCTCCCTCCAACCACCAAAAAACACTTTTATCCACTACTCTAAAATTATCAGACATAATGGCTTCTGTTCAGCAGCACCTTGATGCCCGGGGCAAGGTAGGCTCCTCTTCTTCTGTGGTTCTCCCCTCCTTACGTTACCTCCTGTCGCCTCTTCCGCCTTGCCTCCCATACTATCGTGTACCGTTTTCGGAGCTTCCCCAATGTGAAGCTTGTTAGCAGTCCGAGATGGTGCTGGCTTGGCGGTTGATGCTATCATGCATTTCGATGATATTAATGTTTTCATAACTCCGGGAATCAACTTCAAACAAGCAATCTTCTAACATGGCTCCTTAACAGATCGCTTGGCTCGCTAGCCTCGACACTGCCTACGCTCCCGAGCGCAACTACCGCCGCTCGTCCATCATCTGCACCATTGGTCCCAAGACCAACTCGGTCGAGGCCATCAACAACCTGCGCAAGGCTGGTCTGAACGTTGTTCGCATGAACTTCTCGTTAGTCTTCCCTGCCCCAGCACTCCGCATCCTGGAGAATCTTCTCTTTTGTATCTTAAACTAACTTTTTCAGTCACGGCTCGTACGAGTACCACCAATCCGTCATTGACAACACCCGTGCTGCCGAGAAGGTCTACGCCGGTCGCCAGGTCGCTATTGCCCTGGACACCAAGGGTCCTGAGATCCGTACCGGTAACACTGCCGGCGATGTCGACATGTACGTATCCGCAATAACACCACACGCACAGAGCCAGTACTAACCTGAATAGTCCCATTGCCGCTGGCACCGTGATGAACATCACCACTGACGAGAAGTACGCCACCTCGTGCGACGCCGCCAACATGTAAGTTACGCCCTCTAATTTCTCCTTGATAACAAAAAAAACTAACTTTTATAGGTACGTCGACTACAAGAACATCACCAAGGTCATCCAGCCCGGCCGTGTCATCTACGTCGATGACGGTGTCCTGGCCTTTGATGTCCTGGAGATCGTTGACGAGAAGACCGTCAAGGTCAAGGTCCGCAACAACGGCTTCATCTGCTCCAAGAAGGGTGTCAACCTGCCCAACACCGATGTCGATCTGCCCGCTCTGTCTGAGAAGGACAAGGCCGATCTGCTCTTCGGTGTCAAGAACAACGTCGACATGGTCTTCGCTTCGTTCATTCGCCGCGCCCAGGACGTCAAGGACATCCGCGCCGTTCTTGGTGAGGAGGGCAAGGACATCCAGATTGTCTCCAAGATTGAGAACCGCCAGGGTCGTAAGTCTATTCCTACTCTCTTCTTTGTGTCGCTCAAAATTTTGCGCTTTTTGCGTCAAAAAAAGCAAAGGCGACAAAGGAAAGGAAAAAAAAAAATAACTGGGGCTACATAACCCCAGAACCCTAAATGCGGGGAGCTGCGCTAACTCTTGCCTAATTAGTGAACAACTTTGCCGAGATTCTGGAGGAGACCGATGCCGTCATGGTTGCCCGTGGTGGTGAGTTATTTCTTGATTTCCAGCGGAAAACGATTGGATTGAGCTAACCTCTGTATAGACCTGGGTATTGAGATCCCTGCCGCCGAGGTGTTCTCGGCTCAGAAGAAGATGATTGCCATGTGCAACATGGCCGGCAAGCCCGTCATCTGCGCCACCCAGATGCTCGAGTCGATGATCAAGAACCCCCGCCCCACCCGTGCCGAGATCAGCGATGTCGGTAACGCCATTGCCGATGGCGCCGACTGTGTCATGCTGTCGGGTGAGACTGCCAAGGGTGCCTACCCCAACGAGGCGGTCAGCGAGATGCACCAGTCCTGCCTGATGTCTGAGAACTCGATCCCCTACGTCGCTCACTTTGAGGAGCTGGCCAGCCTGATCAAGCGCCCCATCTCGGTTACCGAGTCGTGCGCCATGGCTGCCGTCCGCGCCTCGCTGGACCTGGGTGCCGGTGGTATCATTGTCCTGTCGACCTCGGGTGACTCTGCCCGTCTGCTGTCCAAGTACCGCCCCGTGTGCCCCATTCTGATGGTTACCCGCAACGCTTCGGCTTCGCGCTACAGCCACCTGTACCGTGGCGTGTACCCCTTCCTGTTCCCCGAGAGCAAGCCCGACTTCGAGAAGGTCAACTGGCAGGAGGACGTCGACCGCCGCATCAAGTGGGCGGTCCAGCAGGCCCTTGACCTCAAGGTCGTCAAGGCCGGCGACCAGGTTGTCGTTGTCCAGGGCTGGAAGGGCGGCATGGGTAACACCAACACTCTGCGTATTGTTACCGCCGACCCCGAGAACCTGGGCCTTGGCCAGCAGGCTTAAATATGCTGTGATTGACGGCCTCTCTGCTTGGGATATACAAGGAACAGCAGAGAAGGTGAAAAAGAAGGTCAATTACAGGAAGCGAATGTATGCATCATAGATACCAATAATGAATGAACAAAAATTGATAACAATTTGGAAGAGTTTACTGGAGCAATGTCAGGGTTATTGATGTGAGACATGTAGGGTTATGGATTGGGCTGTTCTGTTGCGATAAGGCGAGCGATTTGCCTGTGCTGTAGTCGCTTTGCGCTACGACAATTTATAAAGGTGTAATTGATAAATGAGCACGGGTCTGGAGTCTTAGTCTGGAGTTGTTTACGATAAGTGAAAAGACAGTGATCTGCAGGTCCTAGAATTGATTAGAAATAAATGAGTACTTATTCGGGGGGGGGTGTTCAATTTGAATAAAGCCTGGGAAAGTCAAGGTGCTACTTAGTACTACTGCGTAGAGCTAGAGCCAGCTCTAGACTTAAGATGTGATGAGGTTGAAGCACTATTCCAATTAATATTTACTTGGCATGAGCTGAGTTTTAGGTGAGATGTGACTAGTAGTAAATAATAGGGCGCAACAAAAGAAGCAAAGAAAGAACGCCTCTTTGGGTACCTATGCAATGCAGGCATAAGAAGCGTTCGAGGCGAGAGCTGAAAGAATGGCGGAGAAAAGTACAAATACGAAGAGACGAAAAAGAAAGACTTGATACGGAAGGAGAGAGATATGAAGCAAGGGATTCGTTGAAGGGAAATGAAGCCAAAAAAAAAAAAAAAAAAAAAAAAGGAAGAATAAAGAATAAAGTATTTCGGTGGTCTGATGTTTGTTTCCCGTTTGTTTGTTGTTTTGTAATTTGACAAAGAGAAAGAATTGGTGTTTTCTTTTGCGAGACAGGCATCATTTCAAGGCTCCCTTTTTTTGTCTGTTGTTCCGGTTTCCGGTTCCTGGCTAGAGCCGGGGTAAACTGAGGGTAAAGGTTACATTTGCATATAAATAAGTACATGTGAGTATTTACAATAGTATACAATACAGAGAAGTTCCAGGAAAGCAAGAAAAGAAAGGGAAACAAGAAAAAGGAAGGGAAGAGGGGGGGGGAAGGGTAGCCAAGGCCTGTACTTGTTGATAGAAAATAAGGGCCTGTGGTTACGTTGCACTACATCACAGGTGTAAGTTGGTACTACTAGTATGTACTATTGGTAAAGTACGACTCATTTGCGTCCACGTATATGTTCTATACTTCTAGAAAAGTACCAATCAAATTGAAAGGCTCCGGTCGGATTGAGAAACAACAAGTTCCAATATAATATAATTGGGTAGGAAAAGGTTCTTCTTCCAACAGCCCTACAATCGTTTTGTAGTTTCACTCCGTCAAGGCCGTTGTGTGTTTCTTGTTCTTTAAAATGATTTCTTTGCTTTAAAAGTCACATCTTACTCTTCTTCCTCTTTCTTTTCTTCTTTTCTTGGCTTCATTTATTCTTATTTCCCTTTGTTGTACCCATCTAAGCACTTATGTTGCTGTATATATTAATCCTGTCATTGTAACACTACTTGAACCACAAGCCAGCAGAGAACCAGAAAAGCAGTAGCAAAAAGAAAATGACCCGCCGCTCCGTCTCCGCTCCACAGCCCTCCGTCTCCACCGGCCCACTGAACTCCACTACAAACACCATCTTCACCGGCCCACTAAACTCCACAAACAACATCTCCATTGGCCCACTAAACTCCACAAACAACATCTCCATTGGCCCACTAAACTCCACAAACAACATCTCCACTGGCCCACTAAACTCCACAAACAACATCTCCATTGGCCCACTAAACTCCACAAACAACATCTCCACTGGCCCACTAAACTCCACAAACAACATCTCCAGTAGTCTCCTCAACAGCAACAGCAGCACCGAAACGCTCATCCTGTCCATCACCGCATCGTACATCCACTGTAACAGTCTCATCACCCAGTGCAACTTGCTGCGCGCCCAGCACCTACGCTATCGCCGCCGCCCGTTGTTCTCCGCCGCCCCGGGCTCGGAGTGTACGCCGGTGTCGCGGCCGACACCTTATTGCTCGTTGAGCGCGTCGTACGCCCATAGCCATGGCGAGGTGAAGAGTGTGTACGATGCGGGCGTCGGCGCGCTGGGGACCGTCTTTGTCGAGGGTCGTAGTATGTCTTTTCTCTCTCTCTCTCTCTCTCTCTCTCTCCCCCCCTCTCCCTCTCTATCCCTCCTCTCCTCTCCCTCTCTATCCCTCCTCTCTATATCCCTCCTCTGTCTCCCTCCAACGTTCTACTAACCCTTCATAGACCCCTTCCTCAAACGCCTCTGGGCCCAGTCTCAGGCCCTCCTCGTCAGCATCGACATTCTCGCATCCCTGCTCGCCCACCCCTCCATGCTGCACATGCCCCTCCCCCTCGCCGACCTCCTGGCCACGTCGGAAACCGCCCGGCGCGTCTGCATCGCCGCCTTGACCGGCCAATACGCCCACCTGGCCGCGTCCATGCGTCCGCGCAATTCCATCTCGCCAAGCCTGCCGCAGCCGCCCAAGAGCCGCGCCTCATGGAAGATGTCTCTGCATGAAAGCCTGGCATCGCCCTCGCCAACACCGCGCCGCAGCTCATCAGTCTCACCATCATCATCGTCATCGTCATCATCACTGTACTTACCCGCGCGCTCGTGCTCGCTACAGTCCACGCCGCAGACCCGGTCATCACTGTCCCATCTGAAAGAAGAGCCAGAACCAAAAGGCAAAGAGAACAAGGGCCTTGGCGCCGAGCTGCTGCAGGAGTGCCGCCTGAGCATGTCGACGATCACATCGCAGTTCACGCAGATTCCCGAGCCGGACATTGACGCGACATACGAGGACGAGTGCATGTTCAAGACCGTTCTGATGCCTCGCCCGCGCCGCTTGCTTAGCCCGACGACGGCTACTACTACTACGCTGCCCATGCGCGCAAGCACGAATAAACCGTCTTCGCCGCCACTCACGCCGCGGCTCACTGTCACGGCTGCCTCGCTATCCTCCACACCAGTCTCCTCGCCCAAGATCCCGCAGGACCTGCCCGAAGATGACGACGACGATGAGGAAGAAGACGACGACAGCGATGAGGAAGAAGACGTGGTTTCAAATCGCCTGTCAACTATCACCATACCCGCCCGCTACCCGTCGGACGTATTCCCCAAGAATAGCGTCTTCAGCGCCTTTTGCCCCGAGGCCCTCTCGCTACAGGTTGATCCTCTACGGCCCCTTGCGCCGGCTCTCTCATCTTCTTTTGCCGAGAACCAAGAGACATCCGGGACTTGCCGGCGCTGCGCCTACGTATGGCGCAAGCGGTCAAGTCTCAGCCTCCTCGTAGGCACTCACGCGCTCTTCCACACAAGCAAGAGAGGCGACGCGGCTGCCGTCATGCTCAAGGATGGGTTCTGCATGACGCAGCGCTTCTTGGCAAAGTCGCATGCTGGCATCGACGGCTTTGGCTGTGTTTTGTGCACATCGACGGGTGAAACTGACATTTACGGCAGCGTCGATTCACTCAGGGATCACCTGAATGCGTACCACACAAAGTGGCAAATGCTTCACGATAGAGATTTGGGTAGTGGGATGCAACCATGAAATACAAGAAACAAAGAGTCAAGACAAATATTTGTAGCATCAGGTGATTGATTATACATGTAAGTGTGAACTTGCCATGGCTAGGGCTTAATGGTCGTAGAATATCAAATCAGGGAGAAAATGGTCTTGGAAGATCAAGTCCAGAGAAAAACAAAAAGCAAAGATTTCGTCTGGTGTCTTATTCAGCTTATACTCTGCTATGCTACTCCTATAAAACGTTAAATAACAAACGGTGCCATACACAATACACCAACCCTTTTAGTCCACCAAACTACAAATACATGGATCATCAGAAACAGCACCTCTGTCGTCGGTTTCCACATGATACTGGGTGTTTGCCCTCTCAGTACCAGATTAGCATTCCGGTGTGCCAACTCAGACGAAAACGGGAGAACCATGTCCAGCCCTGCCAGACCAACCAATGGCAAAACGATTCTGCTGGCCGGAAGATATGGTGCGCACGGCTGGCCAAGGTACGCCATCTTGCCGACAAACAGAGCCCAACGCACCGCCAGAATCGTCATCTCGCTGTGCAAATGCACAAAGGTGTCCAGCGCCACAAGCTGCAGAATGAACCGCCACAACCCAGAATGATTTTGCGCTGGCAGCGGCGGCGGCATGAGAAGCGGGACGCGCGATTGTGAGTGTGAGCGCGAGAGCGAAAGCGGGTGCTGGTGCTGGTTCTGGTTCTGGTGCTGGTGCTGGTGTTGGTGCGACAGCGCATTCTCGTCTTCGAGGCTCAGAGATCGTCGCGTTGGTGATTGCTGCAGGGCTCGATCCCGGGCTACAACATCCTGCTGGTGCTGTTTGGCCTGAGACGTAAAGGAGTCCTGGCTGCGCGATAGAGCCATGGCGTGAGATCGAAGACGCGGGCTCTCGAGTTCGCTGCGGTCACGGCCGGTGGTGCGTGGTGCGGTTTGGGTGGCAAACGGGTTGGTAGTTCCGCTCGGGAAGACGGTAGGCTTGGGACTAGAGTTCATCTGTCTGGAGGGCTCTACCAAGTGTTAGTCATTGCTAGCTTCATTTCTAGCTTTAATTCAAGGTGTACTAACCTGGAGTCGCTGCTCCTGATCGCCCCGGTGTATCCAGCGGCTGGACCCGTCTAAGACCCAGCGGAGGCGTCACCCGCGAGCCACCATCAAACTGAGATTCGTTCTTGATCGCAGCCAGAACCTCAGCAGCACTGGGTCGATTAGCCGGGTCTAGAGCCAAAAGCGTCTGCAGCAACTGGTACAGCTGGAACGGCAAGTCTGGTCTTTCACGCCGCTCCTCTCTGAATCCCTCCCAGTGCAGAATCTCGTCGCGGAGAAGATCAATATTCTCTAGCTCCTCTTGTACAGCATTTGAGTTGCGGTACGGCAGGCGTCCAAAGCACATAAAGTACAAAATCATGCCGAGAGAAAAGATGTCCGACTTGGTGGTAAAATTGCCGTAGTGCCCGGTGCTGTCTTGCCGAAGCACTTCTGGCGCACAATATGAAATCGTGCCTGTCGATCCGGTTGATTTACGCGCCACATTCTGGACTTGTACTTCGCCAAAGTCACTGATCAGACACGTCGCGATGCCGCCATCATGATGCAGGAGGCAGTTACTCGGCTTCAGGTCGCGATGAATGTAGTTGTTTGCATGGAGATAGACCAGGCCCGACGTAACATCCTTGAAGAGAGAGTAGATTTCTTCCAGCGGCAGTTTGCGTCTGAGGTTCTTTGGGGGCTCCATATGCCCCCGTGATCGTCGCCGCATTTGAGCTTTAAGGTCTTCCTTGGTGGCCTCGATAGGAACGGAGCCGACCACGTAGTTGAGCAGATCGCCGCCGTTACAGTACTGCTGAAGAATGAAGGCACAGGCAACACTAGGCCCAAACATTGTGAGCTGAACATCCTCGAGCCAGACGTGGCGATATGAAACCATGTTGGGATGCGAGAGCTTGGCGAGCAGCTCAACTTCTTCGAGGACTTGTTTTTGTTAGCAATTAAGCCCATATTAAACAAAAGAGCGAGTACCTTTCTCAAGCCAAGCATGGTCGTCACCCACTGGCACTCTTTTGCAGGCAAAATGGCCTAAAAGCGGTGTTAGTCTCAGCTGTACATCGAGCTCCAATCCAGCTTCGTACCGAGCGTGCAACCATCAATCTGATGTCTAACCAGTAAAACAACGCCCTTTCCGCCTTTCCCCAGCACCTTTTCTTCAATAAAGAATGTCTTGAAGTAGTTTGGACTAAACGCCTCTCGTTTAATCCGGCTTCCGTGTCCAGCGCCTTGCTGGGTCGTCGGCTGTTCAGGGTGAGAGGGAATCACGTCATCCGGATCGTCCGCAATAGCACTAGAAGACGATGACGGTATGCTACGCGGTAGAATCGTGGGGGGAAAGCGCCGAACAGGGCTGTGGTTCACACTGCCAACAGAAGAATGGCCATCGTGGCTCCGGTCATAGTACGAGCCGGCACGGAGCATGCGAAAGTACTCCGGGTTCACATACGACTCGTGTCGGCCAGACGGCGATGTATCAAAGTTGATGTCTGGTGACTGCGAGTGCAGCGGTTGGTGGCAAGTAGGACATTCTGTCAAAAGACGGATATCTAGACGTTGAGACGTTGGGTCCCGAACAACAATGGCATTACGGTGGCGGCTGTTGAGGGTTAGTTAGGGTTTCAGGGAGCTTGGACCAGGGAGCAAGCAAAACAAAGCAAAACAAAGCAAAGCAAAGCAAAGCAAAGCAAAGCAAAAACATACAGCACAATGTCGCGGCCTTCTGATGAGGAATATGGAATTAGGGACATTCCAAATAAATCGAGATTGTTGTGTGAGAGCGACAGTATATGGAGTAAAATGATGATAGAGGAAATGACAATCGAGATGGAAACGGAAAGAATATTTTGTTGTTTTGGCTGCTTTGCTGGTGGTTGCTCACAATACATCCGGTCCACTTTTGTGACGATCCCTGTATTTTCATTGGCCTGCTCACTGTTTTGCCGGTGAAACTTTAGCTCTTGCCATGGGCCGTTCTTTCTGCAGTCAGTTGCATCAATTCAACGAGCGAACGTGACTGCTGCATCGCCAGCTCAGGTCAATAACGGCAATTGCCACAAGACATGATGACGGCAGAAACGAGAAACAAAAGGCACGTCAGCCACAGGCAGTTACAGTGGAAATGTGGCGGCACATTGTGGCGTGGTTCATCGTATCACTTACGGTGTACTCCGTTCAAGTATCACAGGGCCACAAAAAGCTTTCAAACAAATATCGTATTTGTGGCTGGCTTTATTAACACATTATTCACTAACAAAATAAATAGACACAAAAAAACAAGTAGTGCCAGCTTAATGAGAGTAAGAAGAGAAAACAAAACGGCAAATATAGTCAGAGTAAATAAACAAAGAAAAGATAATAGTAAGAACAGCAGAAGAAGAGAAACAGTACAGTGTAGAGACGAAAATAATGAACAAAGACAATATTACAGACGCGGCATGGCCGGGCGGCCCATTCCGGGTCCTCTCCGGCCCATTCCGCGCCGCATCAGACTTCCCGTTTTTCCGCCTGACTTGATCGCATGACCGCCGGTAATACTACCGGGGCCAAAGTCCGGCTCACCGCCCAGAGAGCCCCACACATCGCCAATGTAGTTTGTAGGCTTGACGCCGGCCTTGTATTTACAGTCCCATTGGGACAAGATGCCCTTGACGACCTCGATGCCAGCGTTGTAGATGTTGTTGATGGCAATAGAGAAGCCGTTTTGGTCTAGCGCGAGAAGGTGCTCGTAGGCTGTAACGCCGTTCGGGGCGCGGTCAAAGTTGGAGCCTAGATGGTAGCACAAGAGTCAGCCACATGTTCAACGCCACTAGAGCCGCCACTCAAAAAAAAAAAGCACATAATTACCTGATCGCATCACCATCACGCGACTAAAGTCTACCAGCCCTTCAATAGCCAAGCGAATCCACACTTCAAGAATCGCGTTATCCTCCGATGCTGTCATGCAGTACTGCGCGCTTCCATTCGTCCACACCTCGCTGGTGCGCTGAAACGCCTCGCTCAGCAACTTGCCACTGAAATACACATCGCTGGTCGCCGTATCGCAACCCAGCACCGCAGGCGGCCTCATCGCCGCCTCGACCGCCGCACCCATGGACTTGTACCGCATGCGGTACTCATTTGTTGCATTGGAGTCTGCCAGTGTGGCTTTCTGCGCGAACGCCACGGCATCATCGCGCAGCGCTGCGTTGAGCTCAAAGACTTCGGTGCCGTACAGCACGCTGGGGAACTCAAGCGGCCGCTTGGTGCCGTAGGCCACATAGCCCGTGCTCCATGACGAGGGGATCTCGCGCGCGTCAATCTCGTATTGCAGGGCAACTTGCACGGCGTACTTGGCAAAGGCAACGCTGCCGAGAGTGGCCCGTTGGGGGTTCACACCGGCGATTCCGCTGACCATGATGTACGTCGATGTCAGGTTAAACAGCGACGACAGACCAAGGGCCATTGCAGTGGCGGCGGCATTGATTTCTCCCATGCCGGTGGTGACTTGGCAAACAGAGTGGTCGGCCGTGCAGTGTACATATGGATACAGCATACACAGTCCAGATGCAGCAGTCTGCACAGCCTGTAGGTCTCCCAGTCCACTCTCAGCCCAGCGCTCAACCCAAACATCTCCCTCAGCGGGGAACTTTTTGGATTGTTAGTCAAAAGTATGAGAACATTCGAAATACATGTACAACATACCAGGCTGAAAATCAAGACTTTGGGTGCAATCTTGGCTGCCGAAGGAATAGGCGCTGTCGTGTCATCCGACTCGGACGACGAAAGAGGCGCCATTGGGACTCGCGCGCCAGATGCCACTGTGGGCACGGCTATCGACGCGGTAGTCAATGTCCACGCTTCGGTTGACACAAACGAATGCGGGCTGCGGAAGCGGCCGCCGTGGATGGCCGAGGAGACCACACTGGGCTGAGCTCTGGGGGGTTGGCTGCGAAGTGCGTGGGTACTGACCTGGGGTGTCCACAGAAGTGCGCCTGCGAGGAGAAGGATGGGAGGGAGATACATTTTGGGTGATTTATAGAGGGGGATATTACACAAAAGAGCAAATTAAACAATAACAAAAAAAAAAAAAGAAAAAAAAAAGAAATAGTGAGGTCACCGACTCCGATGATCTGGACGAGCAACAAAAAAATGAAAACAAAAAGATCCGGCGATCAAGGCTTTTTTATCTCAAGGTAACCTACTGGCTGGAGTGTCTGAGATGCGATCACAGACGGAAAGTGAACAAGGACGGGACAGATCCGAAGCGTAATATGAGATCCGAGTTGCAAGCCAAGGCAATATTGGGGTGTGAGATTGTATATCTCCAGTATTGGTTCAGAAGATGCAAGGTACAACCTCGAAAACGCAGCAAGTCGAGAACCAGATGTGCTACTTGAGAGAGCTGGACTGTGCCTGTTCCTGTGACTTGCCTCTGACTTTCCTGTTTCTTGCCTGTTCCTATGCCTGTGCAGTGACTTGACTGGAATGTGCAAATATTGACTCTCCTCGCTCGCTACACAGGCAAAAAGGTTGCAGAGACACCTTATGAGACGTGCGGCTGCTGTCGAAACCCAGAGCGGAATAGTAGTAGACGAAGGAGCAGAAGCAGTCTGTTTTGGTCAAAAGAAAAGACGGGGGAACGTGTGTAGCACGTGTATGTATCTGTGCCTTGCGGTAGTACTTGTATCTGTACCTGTGCATGTAGTACTACCTATGTAGTACTTGGAGACATCGCGTATCTACAGACCTGTCACTAGCCGCCCCTCTGGTTTTCTTCCCATCACTAATCCCGTAAAGCCCCAAACCAAAAAAAAAAAAAAAAAAAAAAAAAAAAAAAAAAAACTCAACGAAAAGTACTAAAATCAGTTAGTGCTTTTGTCGAAACAATGATTCATAGAAGAAATAATAAGAGAGACAAGAAACGGTAATTTGCCGAGTGAAAGGGGGGAGATAAATAAAATCAGATGAATGTATGTGGGAAAAAGAAAAATGGGAAACCCGCAAAACAAGAGTGAAACAAATAAACAGGCAACAATCGGAGTTGGTAGATGTAAACACCGCAGTTTTGACTGTACTGTATCTCATTTTCACTGGTCCGACTTTTCTGATTTCTGCATCTCCCTCCTACTGGTACTAAACCTCGACGGCTCATTGCAGGTGGAAATGATACAATGTCCGACTACGAGTATATCGCCAGCCTGCATGGCGGATATGCAGCATTTCTCTCCAAGTCTGTTAATAAAACCATTATATTACTACTGACTTTTATTCCACTTGTGATGACTATTGCGCCTTGCGCTGCCATCAGAAATTACTATTCTCCTCTTTGGAATTCAAAGTGTCACTTGTGCAAGGTCGGACAGTTTCGTTTCGGCAAGAAAAGAGTCTGGTATAGGCGAGGCGGGCAATTAAGAGCCGATGATGAATTAAACTTTGTCCTAAAATTCACGTGGGACTTGATGAAAAGAAGTCTTTCATATTATAATGAATCATCTCTCTACTTGACTCTTCCAGCTCATCTTCCTGTTTGCTCTTGGCCTCATCTTCATGGTTTGCTCCTGGTTCAGCTTCAACTAGATTTCCACCCTGTGGCGCCTTGTGCGACTCGAAATATTGCCGCCACAATCGGCGCCATTAATCCAGAACAAGACCCGAAAACTTGTAAGTCGCGATCTTTTTGGGGCTCCACTAATTTTATTGTCACGTGATACAGCTGCTCAACTTTAACGTTGGCTCATTTCTCTATTCCGTCACTCTGCAATTCCGCACCCATCACTGGCCGGCTGACCACATACACGACCGAAATGGAACCCCTACACATCCAGCCAAGCGGCATCTTTATGCAGCCTGACTTCATCAGCGCCGCCCACGAAGCCGCCCTGCTGCAAATCTTCCGCCACGAGCTGTCCTGGCCCGACCGCAAGGGCCGGCTCTCGTTGCACTACGGCTATACTTTTAGCTACCAGAACTTTGGCATTGACGAAAGCACGCCTTTTATTCCGTTTCCCGAGTGGCTCGTGCCGCTGCTGCCCACGATGCGCGAGGGCCGCCCGCCAGACCAAGTCTGTCTGCAGCACTACGCCCCGGGCACCGGCATCCCACCGCACGTCGACACACACAGCGCTTTTGACCAACTGTATGCGCTGTCGCTGGGTGCGCCGGTCATCATGCACTTCAAGCATGGCGAAACAGGCCATGTTGTAGACGTCGATCTGCCGGCCCGGAGCTTGATGCAGATGAGCGGCGACTCGCGCCTGCACTGGACACATGGCATTCGTGCGCGCAAAACGGATACGCTATCCGATGGTCAGGTCAGACTGAGGCAGGATAGGTGGAGCTTGACGTACCGCTGGCTGAGAGACGGCGCTGTGTGCGCGTGTGGGAATGAAAAGCTGTGTGATACGGCACAGAGACGGCTGGGTATTGAAAAGGAGTACCGATGGAAGAAAGATACGGTGGAAGCAAGGCCCAAAAGCTCAAATTGAATACATCAACGTCTACTGGAATCACTCAAATCAAACATTGCCGGGTTGCTGCCAGGCGGGCCACGCCAGTTAGATGCGGGAAGCGGCATTGCTCTAGTCCTCGGAAATTTGTAAATTTTAAACTATATAGTCTCCAATAGTGGAGCTTCTACCAACAAACATCAAGCGGCCCAATAGTCTAGTTGGTTAGGACGTCGGATTCTGATTCCGTAAGCCCAGGTTCGAATCCTGGTTGGGCCTGTCTTCATAACCTTTTGCCCTCCGCATCGTGCCTTTTGTACATTAATGGAGGGTTCCTTTTTGTAACTATATTCATTCGGTATTCCGACACTAGTGATAGTAGTACTAGTAGTGGTATTCCTATCATAATCACAGATCAACCGACCACTCACTCCACCCCGGCTTCTCGCCCGGCAGCCGAATCTTCTCCCACTCGGCCCGCGTCACCTTGTTCCACTCCTCCACCGGGATCCAACCAATATACGCTCTATCGCCAAACCCGCCAACCCAATAAATCTGCGTCACCACTAATCTCGCCCAGCTCGACCGGTGAATCGGGTTACCCGGTAGCCAATACTTTGCATCCGTGTGTGTGTCGACAAAGCACTTTGCCAGGTCAGCATAGCTTGTCTCGCTGGGCACAATCGGCTCAATATATCCCATCAGCGAAACGCGCGGCAAGTTTGCCGCCGAGTACGGCACAGTATCTGGCGGCGAGGAGTCGGAGTCGGAGTCGGAGTCGGAGTCGGATGACGCAAAGGGTAGCCACGAAGCCAGAGTGGAAAACAGAGACATGCGCTTGGCAGGCGCGTACGGCGGGATCCAGCGCAGCGAGAGCGTCATGTTGGAGCCGGCGGCGGCGTTGCGGAAGGTCGTCGCAATAGAAATGGCGAGCAGCGTAGGGTTGCCGATGGTTTCGCAGTCGGCGAGGTAGTCCATCATGGTGATGGGCAAGCCGGCGACCTCCGGGGGCGCGCCAACGGCAACGTGGGCCTCGTCAGCGGCAGCAGTAGAGGACGAGCCGGAGCTGGATGGGAAGACAGTGGCCATGTCGCCAAGCTTGGCGAGCCCGAGGATGCGGCGGCCCATGACGGCGGATTCATGCACCGACGGAATCTTGTGCGGCCATGTCGTCGGGACGAGAGGGTCTTGCACCGTGGCGGCGGAGGCGGCGAGGAAAAAGAGCGAAAGCGGGAGAAACATTTCGTTCGGTGTAAATATTGGTTTTTTGTTGATTTGGTTATTTCCGAGGAGCGAATACTTGGAAGCTGAAAACCGCGGATCGTTACCACAGTGTGGTTTCAAAACAGATAAGATAGATTTAACCCAGGTCAGATAACCCTAGAGAGCCAAAGGTTGAACTGCGTACGGAGTACTCTGTACGGAGTAAATGAAGCCTTTTGAGAAATCTAAATAATAGCAAGACTACGAAGGGACTACCATTATTTATATATACACTGTAGCGCACGGAAATGGCATGGTCAAATTCTGGGCATTTATAGCTCACATGGTCATACAAAGTGCGGAGAAGTGCACGAGATCGCGGCAGTAATCTTACTTTCTCCAACAGCAGAAGCGCGTTAAGTTATCAGTCGTTTCCAGCTCGCATCTACTCTGTAGAATCACATGAAAAGCCGTCAAATACTCCGTAGTTCATGGTATCTGGTTGGCCTTGTCGTTCTGGCTTGTCTACGGAGTAGATGTTGTACATGATAAACACTGCTTCTCAATTTTTGCAAAAGGATCCCGATATCGCTGGGGCAGCCTCGGTATTACGACGGCGAGCGATTTTTCGCCGCCAAAAAGCATGGACAGCAAGACTCGGCGATGTTCCAGTAGATTGATAAGATTATCTCTCTGGATATCGGTCCACTTTTCCGTCTGTTTGGATCCCCACATCCTACGGTCTTTCGTGAGCTTCACCTCTTTTGTTACAGAAGAGGTACACCCAGAACTTTAGAAGAGCGGCTGTACAAGTACTACTACTACTACTACAAGACACCCTGATAAGAGTTAGGCTCACAGCAGACGTCGGGTATCACCACAGCATAGCACTTCTCGGTCTTGTTCTACAGTACAGTATGTTCTGCCGCTCCTCTTATAATCTTCGGAGGTTTCTGTCATGTTGACCAAACCCCTTAGCCTCGTACCCGCAGTCTGTCGTACCAAGATGTGGTCTGACCAATCGTGTGAGATAGTTATCTAACAAGTTTACAGCATCTGAACACGCCGTCTTGATTCACCATCGCCTAGTTGGGACAGGCAGCAGTTTACAAAGTCGCCTATCAGAGCGACAAATATGTCTCTCTATCCTTTTTTTCTGTGTTTCTCTTCTTCTGAGCACAGTGTCTAGGCAATGACATAATCCACATCTCAGTAGAGATTCTAGAAGGCATAAAAGATTGCCGCCAGAGAATACAAAGTAGTACCTGTAACACAGCAGCTCGACATTCATGGCATTGTTCCGGCCTAAGAAATAAATTGGTTCGTCTTTTTATGTCTGAGAGCGTGTGTTGTGATCAGCGGGTAATCACCACTTGGACGTCAGACATGATCATAAAAAAAAATTAAAAATTAAAAAATAGTGAGAAACACGACCACGGCCAGAGACGCCAAATGTCTGATCGACATGAGGGGTTAAATGAATGCAGTTCGTTAGGGTTATCGAGATTTCTTTCTTGAGCAAGGAAGCGAAGTAGCGAAAACTGGGCGAAAGAAGGTGCGAGAAAGAAAAAGAGGAAGGCAGGAAGAACGGTGGGAATCTCGGCGGTTCTTTCTTACTTGCGACTTTCTGTATTGAGAAGGGGGGAAACTTTACTGAACCAGAGGAAGGAAGCCCATGAAAGGCAGAAAGACCACGCGTTATTATTCGTTGTTGCTCTCTCTTACTTTTTGTGCAGCAAAGAAGAAGGCGTTGAACGCCACCACCTCACCTTGTCGAATGTGGCGCCATGAGGCTTGGCATTTTGTCAGAGTGGGCTAGGGAGTTTTTGAATTCAGAAAGGAATTCAGAAGAGAAGAAGGCTAGGAAGGCGAGAGCGAGAACGAGAGCGAGCAAAGAGAGACAACAGGAAAAAGAAGGGGCCCTTGTCTCTGACTTGAACGGATGATGCTGGTCAATCACAGAAGGCGTGTGAATAAAAGAGACAATGAAAGAAAAAAAATGCGAGAGGCAAGAAATGGTGTGCGAGCAAAGGCGAATTGAATTCCACGGCTTCCCATTGGCCCCAGCTGGCAGCCCTTGGCGCTGTGGATTTTTGTTGCCACACCAAATGAATAAGAGCAATCGACCGAAGAAGAACTAATAGCCAGATTTCTACCAGCGTTTCAGCGGCTCCAACAGCTTGTGACTGCCATCTCGTGTAGTCAAGTCGGTAATTTCCTAGCGTTCCGTTTATTTCAAAATCCAGGACGGCCAATCAACACCGAGAAAAATTGAAGCCTGAAGTGATGATTGGTATGGACAATCAACACCAAGAAATTAAAGCCTGAATGATAATTAGTATGAACAATACGACAACCAAAAGTCGTCACATCATAAATCACGAATATGAAAAACCAAGAAGTTAGATTTATATAAGAGTTTCTGATTATAATCCAACAAACGCAAAAGTTGGGTATTATTACACAATAACTCTATGTACGAAAAAACAAAAAGCAATAGCAGCACCCAGGAAACTCAAAACTTGCAGGTCCGACAGACTGCGCCAGTAAATCCCGGAGCGGAAGCCCCCCTATGACAATCCAAAGCTATCCTCCGTGAAGAGAACAATCCAGGTGTCGAGGAAGCGCATCAAGAAGGCGCAGAAAGACGGGAAAAGGTTGTCGCGAGACGAGCGGGTGAGCCAGAGGCTCTAGACGGGTTCTTTCGTAAGTGGGTTTCTCATTTGTCGATTCTCTTTTCAAGATCTTATCTGGGAAACCAAGACACCGTGTGGTTTGAATTTCAGAACGCCATCAAAGAAAGGTTTGCGATGTTGGTATTGTAAAATCAAAAAAGCAAAAAAAAATAAAGGCACGCTAGGAACGGAAAGATGGAAGCTTAAAAACACTGAACTCTGGATTCAAAGAATTTACAGAGCCAGGGCAGCGACCAGCAGACCGGCCAGGGGAGCAGCGATCTGGGCGGCACCGGCAGTGGGGACCGAGGTGGACTTGATGACACCAGAGCCCGAGGCAGCACCGGTAGCGGTAGCGGTGGTGCTGTTGTGGCTGTGAGCGGCGGCAGCGGCAGCGAAGATGGCGACGACGGCGGAGAACTGCATTTTGATGGATTTGAAAGGGAGGTGGTTGATTAAAGTGTGGAGGAAATGGTGAAAAGATTTAAAAAGAGAAGGAAGAGAAAGAGTGTTTCTGTAGTTGGAACTTTGAACGAAAGATGATTTTCGGATGAGGAGAAAAAGAAAAGAGAGAGAGAGAGGAAAAGTCGAGATGGAAGGGGGGAGATGGGCTGGCTATTTAAGCTATTTTCTCGTCACCCAAACCTGATGGTATCTTTTCAAAGAGGAATAGAGTCCGAGAGAGAGAGAGTACTGTGTACTACATACAGTAGTGGATACAATTTTTTGTAAAGTCTGGGGGGGGGGTGTTCTCCCCGCAAGTGGAAGTAACAAATTATAGAAAAAAAAAGGGGAGGCAAAAGATTCTTGTTAGAGGCACTCCCTCGAGAGCGGCCGTTCCATTCTCTTGTTTTTTTCTAGCTTTCCTCTTCTTTCATTTTCTTTGTTGATAAGCAAAAAAAGAATTAAAAATAAAGCGTGGCATTCTCATTTCATTCCGTCGTTTGCTGATTCCCTCTCTTCTTCCCCGCTTTACTACGCTGCATTGCTGCTGCACGATACGTACAAAGACGAGTCTCTCTTTCGTCTCTCTACAATTTTTGGTGGTTCAGTGACTTTTTCAAAAAAAAAAAAAAAAAAAAAAAAAAAAAAAAAAAAAAAAAAAAAAAAAAAAAAAAAAAAACATCAGGAACTGAAAAGAAGCTGGACACAGAAAGCAGGGGATAGGGAGAGAGTCATGGGCATGACCTGGGTCTAGACCAAGTAGCTAGTACCCTTTCTTTAGCGAGCAAGCCAGGCTAGTTGTGGATCATTGGCATCTGAATTGGCAGAAACATCGTGCTTTCCTTTTTACGTAGTACTACTACGTACTGTAGCTACTTTCTCACAGGTCTGTCAGTGAAATTCTCGCTGCTACTGTGTAATAATGCTGCTAATAATTCCAAGTTCTCCGTCGGGGCTCAAACCGCCCTTGCCACCGCCACCACCACCACCGCCTTCCTCCAGCTGAGCCTCCCTGAACTAAAGCCTCTTCTGCTGTTCTTCTATGCTTCTCCCCAGGCCCGCCCTGCCCTGTCTTTTTTTTTTTCTTGACTAGGGCTCTCTTTTTTTTTTTTTTTTTTTTCACCGTCTATCTTAGGCTTCATCTCGTTCCGTTTCGTCCATGTACTGTACTACTGACAACCCCCCCGTTCTTCTGTATATTTCCTTTGTACGCATGGCTCTTTCGCGACCGCTAGTCCGGTCCGCTTCACTTTTAAAAATATATGCTTCTTTTTTGTATCATGTTCCCTTATGGTGCCGCGTTCTCAACTCTGCTACGTTCCTGGACCTTGGCCTGGACTTGCTAAATTTGGCCCTGCCGTTTAGCCCTGCCTTTCGTTCTTTGTCTCACATGCTTGTCCTGCCCGTTGTCCATCTGGAATTTCCCAGTAGATCGCAAAGCTAAGTTTGAAGTCGGCCAAAGGGCCATGCCAGAGAGAAGATCAATACCTGTAGTGCTGGTAGTAACAGGTAACAAAAACAAGAACAAGAACAAAACCCTAGGCCTCCCCGCAGTATTTCCAAGACGGACGGCACAGACAACCTTGCTACGTATTTGGCTCTCCTGGGAAAGTCACAAGTTTGCTATAAAGCGCGGCATTAATTCGTAATAATAGCTCTGCATCAATATAGCGCCCAAATCACGGAATTCCAAATGAAAGAATTGCTCATAGTGAAATCATTACAGGGGGGGCGGCCGATCCCTGTAGAATTCCTCAGCGTCACATAGCGTTATAGTAGGCTTCACAGCCTCTACACAGCGCCAAATTTGCTGTAACTTGGGACTGCAACTCGAGGCACATCAGCGAATGTCCTTATCTAGTATCAAGATGTGCCTCTGCCCAAGTTTATGTCGCTGCACAGAGGGAATCTCTTTCTCCTTGCTCCTACAGTCTCCTGATTTGCTTTTTTTTTTCGCTGGTTTTAATCTGCATTTTCTTTTCCAGTCTAGCCTGCATTTTGCGCTTTTTGTCGTGCCAGCGTGCATTGCGTGGCCCAACTAACGCTTAACCCACTAACAATCAAGCACTAGCGGGGCTGCCAGCGAGAAGAAAAAAAATAAAAATAGAAAAATAATAAAAAATAAAAAAGCGCCCAGCTAAGCAAGTACAACAAGTGTACGTAGTAAACTTGGCAAGGCAGCAGCTAGAAATGTAAGACACTTTTGGTCTGAGGCTCAGCTTTGTTCTGCACTTTTTTTTATAGCTTTTGGCACCTGTTTCTCAGCTCTGGAGTCCTCACTAAAACCAGCCAGTGAGTACATTAAAAGGACGCCAGGCTAACGCAAGTCCTTCTATACTCACACCAGTCAGTCGACAAAAAAAAGAAGAAAAAAAAAACGAGAAAAAAAGAAAGAAAAAAAGAAAGAAAAAAGAAAGAAAAAAGAAAGAAAAAAGAAAGAAAAAAAAACAAAAAAAAAAAATAAGGACAAAAAAAGTTCAAACTTCTGTGGCGGCGGCTCAGACGGGCGACGCAATGCTGCATATTAGTATTGCAAGCCGTGCGGCGTTGCTTTGTTTGTTTCCTCGTTTATTTGAACAATCAAAATAGCAATCGTACTAACAGCTCACTTAAAATTCCTTTTGTCTTTGCCTTCTTCATGTATGGTAAAATTGTTAAAAGCCGAAACAGCCAAAAGAAAGAGGCAGTGCAAGACACCACAGGACAATCAAAGTCTGTCCAACTAGTGGTTGGTCACGGCTTGAAACGACTCCCTTTGGAATTCTTGTCTCTAGTCTAAGTACTGGCACCACTAAAGGACGGTCCAATTTCAAGGCTGTGACTTATCGTATCGTGTATACACACTTGTGGCCTTTCACTGCCACGGACCCCAATCAAAAGGCATGAAATAGTGAGATGAGGCGGGTTAGTGCTTCTTCCAATTCATATCAAAATGAAATGTTACTCTGCCTGGTGCTGTGCCACAAAAGTATTTACCGCTTGCGACGATATATTGTATATAGGGAAGCTAGGTCTAGACCTATCTATGCTGTGCCTTACCTTAATCATGTCAAGCCAACCCGGTTCGATGCAGAGTTGCTTGTCTTTAACAAACAAGCAAGTCATGGAGTGAGACAAAGCATGCGAAATTACATGTTCTCATTTGACTTTAATACACAGTACTACTAATAAGTAGTATTTACCAAGACGGAAACTGCATTCTTTCTAGGCAAAGCATGGTTTAGAGCCAAGAACAGAGAAAAAAACGCACGTGCATTACGAGGCCTTGGTGGCAAAGGATGAGCTTGTTCATTATGGCGCCATCCTACTGTGTACGAGTAGACTTGGGTTATAGTAAGACCCCTAACCCTACCAAACATAATTACATTGTAGCGAATAATGTAACAAAGCCACTCCCCTCCATTTGGACTACACACCATTACAGCCACCAGAAAACACGAGAAACTTCATAAAAGAGGCTACTAATAGTATACTACTACTAATACTACTACAGAGCACTTAATAACGTGCTACTGAGATAGTTGGCACTGCTACGGGAAACAAAAAGAGTCACAGAGGCCGCATGAATACGAGAAAAACCAACGAAACAAAACACAACATCAAGAGATAAAAAGCAAAAAATCAATTAAACCTTGTTCGTTACAAAGTTACCGCTGGTAGCCAAGTAACTAACAAGAAGCACATCAACTTAAAAAAAAAACCCCCAAATGCAAAAATCCTCTTGTGACGCGCGCGCACGCAGCAACTTGACATGAATCGCGTCGTCGGCCAAAAACTTCGTATTTAGGCGGGCTGTAAAGCTGGGTAAGCCGACATCAGAATGACTCCATTGAAGCTCGAAGCCAACGCGCAACACGAGAAAGACTTCTTTTTCTCTTGTTGATAGGTCAACAGGCAAAGAACTAAAAAGGGAAAAAGAAAGGGGAAAAAAGGAAAAAAAAAGGGAAAAAAAGGAAAAAAAGGAAAAAAAAGAAAAAAAAAGTTAGAGCTTCAGCTTGGCTGGCTTGGCTGTAAAAAACGGTCGCCGGTCTAGCCAGCCCGCGGTTATACTTTTTATTGGTAGCAGTAGTATAGTAGTATGACAAGCCACTTTCATTTCCAATGCCCTGCTGTCTTCCGTATACCGAGCCGAGCAGTCTTGGATATAGTATTAGTACTCCATATATTGGTATATTTGGCCGGCCCGTTTGCAGTCTATCAACAGCCTCTGCCCCAACGAACGTCATTTCTACATATGGCGTACGGGAATATTGAATACAAGCTCTTTTGTTCTTGTTTGTTCATTGGCTCTCCGTCTGCAGAAGCGGCTCACAAAGTACTCATACAGGTCTGCTACGCGGGG
>LKBB01000112.1:34059-47175 GCA_001513885.1 Thielaviopsis musarum
GGGGGGGGGGGGGGGGATTTGGGCCGGATCAAGTTTGGTGCGCGCGTGTGTGTGTGTGTGTGTACGGAGTATGTGTGGCTCTGGGCGGCAAATGCATACAAGTTGACATGCTATAGCCCTCTGTTTTTGAGCTTGACGTTATTGCTTGGTGTATTTCTGATGACAACTCTATAGCCAATGCATGCCGATCATCAGCAATGAACAAAGAAAGATAGGAGGGCTCGTAGACAACTTGGAAACAAGAGCCATAGCAGAACTAAAATAGCATAACTACACTGTAGTGGGAACAAATGGAGTTTTCAAACACGCCCAAGTACTCCGTACTGTACTAGTAGCGTCTGCCTGATAGCGGAGAATAAAGAATAAGTGTGTTGTTCGCTGCATTTCATGTGCATACCATACTGTACATGACATGGTCGTTCTGTCGCAGTTCATGATGACCCTTTTCGTTTGTCAGGTTGCTTTGCCGCTTCTTACATTCTTTTTGCGTCAAGTCCCTTTTTCTTTTTATTATTATTTATTTTCATTCCAGGTGCAAATTCTGTTTCCGTTTAAGTGTCTTATATTCTTAGAGGGGTGCTGTAGATTCCGGGGGGGTCGTTGTGCTTCCATCCCGTCTTGTAGATTGTACCAGGTAGATAGTTTGACTAACTACTACTCCCCCAAGCTACCGAAGAAAATGACGATGCCGTGACAGATGAACAGATGAGATAGAAAGCAAGTTGCGCTGCCGCCTTGGCAGTTGGGGATCACAGGACACCCGTGCAAAAAGGCGATTTTCTGGCTCCCCTGCTGCTGTATGCTATCACGCTATGTTTTTTTTCTTCTTTTTTTTTTTTTCCCTGCTTCTGCCTTTGTCAGCTGTCTCTTTTCTCTTCATCAGGTTGTCTGAGTCTGTGATCCTGTCAGGCCAAAGCCCTTACAAAATCCAATGCGCAGTGCTCCATTCCCGTTAACTATTGGGTTTCCCGCATGGCATTTACATTTGGATTTTGCATTGCAGTCGTCTCCTCTCCTTGTTATCACAGTGGCATTCCAATCCTTTTCTTCTTTTATTTTCCTCTTCATTTTTTTAATCTTTTTATTTTATTTTATACATACTAGTACTTATATTTATTTCAATCATTTTTATTAATATATTTTCTAATTTTTTGTGACAAACTAGCCTACTACGTTAGGTAGTAGCGCTAACTGGCTCGGCTTTCTTATCTTGAAAATCAAAGTTCAAGAAAAGAAGCCGACAACGAAGAAGGCAGGAGAGCCAAGAAAAAAGGATTCGAAGACAGTAACTGGGCAGGACTGGGCGGCACAGGGTCAGTGCGCGCTGCGTTGCGCTGATTTCGATTTTCCTTCTTCTTGTGAGTTGGCTTGGCTACGAATAGGGTATTTCATGCACCTGTCCAACCTTGGCTTTTTAAACTACTGCATACTTACAGAGAGAAGTGATGAAATGCAATTGGAAAAGAACGTGAAGTCGATAGGGCATATCAAATAAAGTCAAATCCCAATTGAAATCAATGAGGAGAAAGCGGTCAACAACCCCCATTCTTTCTTTCTTTCTTCCTTGCTTGATCTAGTAGTGCGCTAGCTTTTTTTTTTTTCTTTTTTTCTTTTTGCTGTCTGCGAATCCCAGCAAGGCTTGTACGAAGTTAGTCCAAACTCCGATGATCATTTTCCCTTTCTTTTTCTCTTATTTTTATTTTTATTTTTAATTTGATTTAATTAACTTCTTTCGGCCGCTTGGAATCTTGACATCGCTTCTGTCCCGTCTCGACCTGACTTGTAAGTTTTGTGACAAGGCCCTTTTTTTCTTCTTTTTTTTCTTTCTTTTTTTTTTTTCTTCATTTCTTGTTCTTCTTTGGCCCTTCTATTTTCCGCATCTGCTCTGATTTTCTTTTTCTTTCTTCTGGTTAGGAACTCAGCCGCAAAAAAAACAAAAAAAACAAAAAAAAAACAAAAAAAAAAACAAAAAAAAACAAAAAGAAACTCCCCAAAAACAAATCGTTGCCGAAATCAAACCCTGATTTTGTGGGCCTTGGTGAAAACTTGCTTTGGTTTTGGCTTTAGCTTCAGGCACCAAAAACTGACAAACAATGCACCCCATCTAATTTCCTGGCGTTTTCTAGCGCTAAACTAATCGAATCACCAGCTCCCTTTTCACTCAAAGCTTGTGGTAGTGCTCATTAACCAAGCGTAGAAACGGAGCAAGGTGGCTGTGCAATTCTGTACACACACAGTAAGTGACTCTCATTTGCTGCTGCAAGTAATGTTTGCTCCATTCTGACGTGCCATTAAAACCCCACCAACCAACTCTCGGCTAATCGACATTAACAACCCCGAATCCCGGCCGACTGAAATTCGTCGTTACGGGCTTGAAGACGGACTTGAAGACTGGTCCCCAGGGGAATCGCGAGCAAGTAGCCATATGATGAACCAGTCTCGGTCATTCATATCGCAATATCTTGCTGACACCATCACCGTCGCAACGGTATCAAGCATGAACAAAGCCTCCTGCCCCAGCGGGCTCACTTCTTTGTTTTGTTTTTCTCGACGCTTCATGGCCCTTTTTAGTTTCCCTACCCCATCCTGAAAGATCTCTTCATACGACTCTGGCATTCCCATCGGCCACACGTCCAATTTCAAGCAACTGAAGAGGCATATGGCAACCTCCAGAGGCACGAGTGGGCATTCGGCCAGATCTGCCTTCAATATCTTGGTCGGCTCATATGCGAATCGGCCAAGGTACTTTTCAAAGAGATAAAGCTGTGGCTCCCAATGGCTTGCAACTCTTTCTTCTTCCTCGAGAACTTCAAAGTCGGGCATCGTCAACAGGAAAATCAGCTTCATCCGAGCCACGTCGTCCTGAGAAGCCAGAGCAACGCTCGACGGCGCTGGGAGAGGTACGGGAGCCGGCTTTCCTCCGAGTTTCAGGTCTGGTTCTGCCTCGTACGGGTTTTGTCGCGCGTACTCGAAAGTAGCCAAATCTTGGCGAGCCCACGGTGCGCCAATAATGTGCCCCGGGATGACACAATAGTTGAGCCCGTCAATGCAGCGGAAGGACGGATACCACAGAAACTTTTGAAACTTTGCCGGAAGCTTGGCAAGAGCGAACCTAGTTTCGCGTGTGAGGCGTGAAACTTCAGCAGAAACTTCAGCATCTTCTTCATCTTCGTCGTCCAGATCTGTCTGGTAGGTATCGTCACTACTATCGGCGCCGGATCCATGGTCTCGCCAACCGTTGATCATTCCCGACTCAATTCTGAGCAAGTCAAGCCCCGTCTCCTCCCTGATATCGTCATACCAGTTTTGAGTGCAACCCCGCTGAACAAAGCCCGTAAACTGGCGCCATATGTTCGACACGCATGCCGATACGGACAGAGGCTTGGGGCAGGTGCATTCAAACGAATATCCCATATGTTTATTATCATTTTCATCGGCCGAAGGGTCGGGCAAAGAATTACTTCTTGGCCTGGAGTACCAACATGTGTAGAAATGCGTCATGTTGCGGCTGCGGTGCCATAGTTCCAGGGCTCCAACAAAAATGTCAAGCTTGAACCACTTCTGGGAAATCACTTGAGCCTGTGTTACCGACGTTGTTAGTATTGGCGTCTTGCTTTTTTTGTCTCTTTTGATGGTCAGAAAGTCCTCCTATTGCTCTGCAGATACAATCTGCATGCAGTCATCCAAGCAACTATTGATCACAAACCTGTAAATTTCCGCCAGTTGCGCCCAGATCTGTTTTACAGTATATGGTGGCATGTCATTATTTACCTCAAGTTTTCCCTGAATCTTGCCGTCTTCGGACGCCTTCAGCTCGTTGTGTCCTTCAATCTTCTCTGGTAGCTGGATGCGGCCATGGTAGCAGTCCCACGTCAGTGCAAAGCGGCGCATGGTAAACTCCTTGAGCAAGGCAGGCGGTGAGAGAGCCCGGCCCAGAAGAGGAGACGCACGGGGGAAGTCGACGCTGTCGGCATACATGAAGATGCGCTCCAGGATCTCATAAGGAAGCATCTCCAAAAGGCGGCTGCCGCTGCGTTTATGGGCGCTTCGCAAAGTGCCGAGCCGGCCTTGAGAAAGCGCAGCCTGGTGCTCGGCCATGGACGACCCGGCGGCCTCGGATACGGCCTGCTCAACGCGTTGTAGATCTGCGCTATTGGAAGCCTCGCCCTCGGTCTTGCGTTTTTTGGCCGGTGCTGCGGCGCCGGCCGTGGCCTTGGAGCGGCGTTTTCCGCGTACTTTCATTGGAGTAAGCAGAGGTTCTTCTGTAGAGAAAGAATTTTGTTGCTTCGTAAGTTGGCTGGTTGGTAGGTTTGTGCTGTCGTGATCCTGAAATGAAGGATGAAGCTTTTGCGAAGCAGTGATTTCGTCCATCTTGGTAAGAGGAGTGCTTATATCGCCACCAAGTTATACTCCGTACAGGCTTTGTGAGTGGCAAATCCAGTGCAGCACGAAAAGTAATTTGCATTTGTAAACCACCGAATGCAGTCAAAGAGCTTTGCTCCAAATCACCAAGATAAAACTTCTGATAGCTCACAGCTTCCCGTGTGGTTAGGACTTTGCTTTCCCCTGAAGTTAAAACGTGATATAAGAAAAGGAGAGGGCTCTGTACGGAGTAGGATACAAGCAGTTGATTTGAAGTCACTGCTCAAGATGTTTGGTTAATGAAAGTTTTATAAGTACTACTACTGAGTACTTATGACAGAGATCTTGCTGGCGCGATGGTGGGCGGCGCGTTGAAATTGATACATAGACCCGTTATATGCATACAACATATATATGCATGTAAAAAAGCACCGCTGTAAAAGCGGGGCGTATCCTTATAACAGGACAAAAATTAACCTCCAGACCGCCGTCCAAAATTTCAGCGCCAAAAAAACTTGAATTTGCGTCCTCGTGATTGGCTTGTAGAGAAAGCCGGCAAAATCGAGACGAAACCTCCCGATTTTTGTTTTTCTCTGGCTTTGTGACCAACGGGCGACCGACTGCAAGAATCAACAATAAAGGTCTTTCTTTCATCTTTCTTTTGCTTTTCTTGTCGACCCGGAAACGGAAGCGGGCGCCGACCGACCGACCGACCGACCGAGATACTAAGAGGGAAATCGTAGCCGACCACGAGTACCCGCCCCCGACCTGGATCGAACCGAGCCGAGACAATTCTTTGTCGCATAGACCACAAACATCACTCTCGACACAAACCTCATATACAGAGGCTATGGCGACGTACTCCCGCGCCATGTCGTCGCTGAGAACAACTGCCGCTCCGGTGCCATCTAGGGCTCTGCTGCGCTTTCTGCGCGCCCAGTCCGAGAACCGCCCATTCTTCAGTCCGCGCTGCAAAGCCTCATTTGGGATGGAGGTACGGCACATCCGGAGCTTCAGCAGCAGCGGTACCGTGTCGCCGGGCGGATCGCTCAGCCGGATAACTATATCAGCGACGCCCAGCCCAGTGCAACTTCTCGTCTCGCGGAAGATACCTACACTGAAAACGACGCCGACCATAGATGCCCTCGTGCACGGCCAGATGCGCTGCTTCTCGATAAAACCGGCGCGCAAGGCCCGTAGCGACTGCGACGAGGAGGAGGAGCGGCCGATGTCGTGGCGCGAGCGCATCTTCAACATGCGGCTAAAGGCGATGGATAAGGAGGAGGCGCAGACCATGGAAGATACGTACATGTTTAGTTCGCGGCGCACGCTGGCGGCAAAGGCGGCGCTAGAGCCGAGACTGCGGTGTACTGAGGTGGATGAGAATGGCGAAGTGAGCTTGACGGACAGCGAGTTCAAGAAAACGGAGCTTATTGCCAAGGTACGCTATTCTCAACCAAGAAAAAGTGCTTACACCAAAAAAAAAAAGAAACTAGAGCTAACAATGTGTAGTACGGCCTGCTGCCCCGCGATCTGCGCAAAATTGACTCCTCGAACCTGCCCCACATCCTCGTCCGACCATCCGCCATCCTTATTAACCTGCTACATCTGCGTGTTCTTATCAAACACGATCGCGTGCTACTCTTCGATGTCTACGGATCGCAGACGTCACACTCGCAGTCTGCCTTTATGTACGACCTGCAAGGCAAGCTTAAGCAGAAGAACACTGCCATGGGCGCCGGCCTGCCGTACGAGTTCCGGGCCCTCGAAGCTGTGCTGACATCAGTCACTTCTGAGCTGGAAGCAGACTTTGAGTCGGTCCGCGAGCCGGTGATTCACATTCTGAGCGAGCTTGAGGATGATATTGATAGACACAAGCTGCGTCTGCTGCTAATTCTGTCCAAGAAGGTAACGACGTTTGAGCAAAAGGCCAAGCTGGTTAGAGACGCCATTGAGGAGCTGCTGGAGGCGGATGATGATCTGTCGGCTATGTATCTTACGGAGAAGACTCATGATTTGTTTAGAGGCGATGACGATCATACAGAAATTGAGCTTCTGCTGGAGTCGTACCATAAGCTATGCGATGAAATTGTCCAGGAAGCGGGCAACCTGGTGTCGAGTATTCGTAACACCGAGGAGATGTAAGTTCACTGGCCCAAGAATTGGCCGAGTATGGGCTAACAAGAATCACAGCATCCGCGCCATTCTCGACGCCAACCGTAACTCGCTCATGTTGCTCGACCTCAAGTTCAGCATTGGAACCCTCGGCCTTGCTATGGGAACCTTCATGGCCGGTCTGTACGGCATGAACCTGGAGAACTTTATCGAAGAGACCAACTGGGGCTTCGGAGCCGTCACGGGCGTCTCGATGCTCTTCTCCATTGTTGTATGCTGGTACGGGCTGGTGAAGCTGCGCAAGGTGCAGCGCGTCAAGATGATGGTCGACGAGCGCAACGACTTGTCGCGCACACAGCGCTGGATCCGCGAGGAGGCGCTGCTGGACCCGCGCAGCAGAGAGAAGCTGCGCATGATGAATTTGCAAAAGGTGGCGGAGCGGAAGAAGAAGTGGTTTTCCTGGTAAGGCCGAAGGAGGAGAATTTGAAGGGACGGAGGCAGAAGCTGCGAGGCTTTTTGCGTGTAAAAACACTGTACAATAGGACATCTACTCTTGTCACATAAAACGGATCTGCGATAATAGACTCTTTACTTGATTATTTTCTGTTTTCTACATAGTACTACAGAGATTTGTAGACTTTACAGAGATTTGCTTTTCTATTTCCCTGCTGCTACTGACGTCACAAGGAGTTGCAATTTAGCCAGATGTCGTTGGAAAAAAGGGTGGATGACAAATTTATTTTTGTAGAGCCCCGCGGCGCCAAAGAAATTGGCCCCTCTTTCCTTTTTGGGCTGATAAGAAAAAAAAGAAATCGATAACGAGCTTTGTGACGACCGGAGTTGCAGAAAAAGAAATTCTATTACGGGTAATTGCCTTGGCAGTTCGAGCTGGTAATTAATAATACAGACACATAAAAAGCAGGAAGTGAAAATCTTTCTCTACATTAATTTTTTTTATTTCTATACATAATATCGAAACGAATATACAATAAAACAAACAAAATGAGCGACGAGCACCGCCCGACCGACGAGCCCATGGAGGACGAATTCCTCAACCCGGATGAAGCCGCCGAGGAATTCATTCCTGATGATGACGACATGCAGATGGACAGCGACGGAGAGGGCGACGCCGAAGACGAGGAACTCATCCTGCACAACGACAGCATCGCCTACTTTGACCAGCACAAAGACAGCGTCTTCTGCATCGCCCAACACCCCATCCACCCCACCCTGCTCGCCACCGGCGGCAGTGAGGGCGACACCGACGATGCCCCGGGCAAGGGATACCTGCTGGATGTGTCTTCTGCGCCGTCGCGGCCGGTGCTGCCGTCGAGCTTCCTCGCCGACCAGTCGTCGGGCCAGGCCCAGACGCCCTCGCTGGCGCCGCTCTTTTCCATTGACGGCCACGCCGACTCGATTTCCGCCCTCGCCTTCACGCTGCCGCGCGGCCAGTTCCTCGTGTCGGGTGGCATGGACGGCCGCGTGCGGCTGTACGCCGTCGGCATTATGCCCGATACCCCCGTCAAGTTCAAGTGGCTCGCCGAGGCCGCCGAGGTGCCCGAGGTCAACTGGGTCAGCGCGTGTCCCGACCCCGCCAACCCGCATACCTTTGCCGTGGGTGCCAGCGACGGCTCCATCTGGGTGTACACAGTGAACCCGCGTGACAAGGCAAACCCGCTGCAGATTGTCAACACGTACTACCTGCACACGGGCTCCTGCACGGCGGGCGCCTGGACGCCCGACGGCAAGCTGCTGGCGACGGTGGCCGACGACTCATCGCTGTATGTGTGGGATGTCTTTGGCGAGGCGGCCGCGCACGGCATCACGGCCGAGAACGGCATGAGCATTGTGTCGCTGACGGCGGCCGACCAGCGCTTCGGAGTTGAGGGTGGCCTGTACTCGCTGGCAGTGGATCCCAAGGGCGCGTTCCTTGCTTGCGGTGGTGCCGGCGGCGCTATCCGGATTGTGTCGCTGCCGCGCCTGGGTTCGACGCCCAGCGACGTGTCGGCCGGCGGCCAGATCCTGGCGTCGCTGCAGACGCTCAACGATGCCGTTGAGGCGCTGGCATTTTCGGAGCCGGTGGCGGGCGCGGGCGCGGCCCAGATTACGCTGTTGGCGGCGGGCTGTGTGGACGGCACGATTGCCGTGTTTGACGGGTCGCGGCGCTTTGCTGTGCGGCGGACACTGCCCGGCGCGCACGAGGATTTCTCCGTGGTCAAGGTCGAGTTTGTACCGGGGTCGTGGCTGTTGACGTCGTGCGGCATGGACGGCGTGGTGAGACGGTGGGATCTGCGGGCGGCGGCGGGTCAGTCGCTGGTCAAGGAGTGGAAGGGCCATAGAGGCGATGGCGAGGGTGGTGGTGTGCTGGGCTTTGTGCAGGGCCAAACGGGCGAGAGAGTTGTGACGGCTGGCGATGATGGTCTGGTGCTTGTGTTTGAGGCCTAAGGCCTTTGTTTTTATGCCGTTATGATTTTTCTTGTTTTTTATTTGATGCATGGATGGATGGGCGGGATAGACTAAAAGTGAATTTTGACTTTATCTAGTACATACAAAGTCACGGTGCGGCTATTGTACAATTCTTGAGAGAGCAAAAAGAGACAGAGTGATATATGAAATGTAAAATGTAAAATGTAAATATATATATACAGAAGTCTATCATATCGTACGTGTTTGGTTGAACATTCAAAACCACCATTAACCAACAACAGAAAAGCTTTTTTCATCAGCAGAAATATAACAAAAAATAAAAGAAAGAAAGAAAGGGTATGATATGCTTTCCCACGGCCGTTGAAGTGCCACCGAGAAAGGAAAAAAAAAACAGCAAAACACGCCACCCAAAAACAATTGTTAACCCATAAGAACCAAGAAATAGAAAATCAAAGAAATAAAGAATCTAAGCAGACTCGCCAGTGGTGTCAACAACCGGCGGGCATGTGCAGAAGAGGTTCGTGTCACCGTAGGCTGGAGAGTGGGTTAGCAGATAATTCTACAGTTAGGAGCGCATGGAAACTTACTGTCGTCCAGGCGACCGACGCTGGGCCAGAACTTCTTCTCGCGCAGGTACGGCAGCGGGTATACAGCCTTCTCTCTCGAGTAGGGTCTATCCCACTTGCCCTCGCCGTCACCGTTGATTATGTCAATCTGCGGGTGCGGCGCGTTTCTCAGCACATTGTTCTCGCGGGGCTGCTTGCCCTCCTCAATCTCGCGGATCTCGGCGCGGATCTGTACCAGAGCGGCGACGAAGCGGTCCAGCTCTTCCTTGCTCTCACTCTCGGTCGGCTCAATCATCAGCGTGTTGGGCACGGGCCAGCTCATGGTCGGGGCGTGGAAGCCGTAGTCCTGTAGACGCTTGGCAATATCAATGGCAGCAATACCGGCAGTCTTATCAAACGGACGGGCGTCAATAATGAACTCGTGGGCGCAGCGGCCGTTCTTGTTGGTGTAGACAATGGGGTAGTGGGGAGACAGCTCAGACAGCAGGTAGTTGGCGTTGAGAAGAGACGTCTTGGTAGCCGTCTGGAGGCCGTCAGTGCCTAGATAGTATTAGTACTAGTCGAATTTAAACAAGGAAAAAAAAAAGGGAGGGGAGTTGCTTACCCATCATGTGGTTGTACGACCACGTAATCGGCAGAATGCTGGCACTGCCGTACGGCGCCGAAGACACCATGGGCTCGCCCTTAAACGGGCTCTTTCCCGGCAGGTAAGGAATCAGATGCTCCTTGACACAGATGGGACCAACACCAGGGCCACCACCACCGTGGGGAATGCAGAAAGTCTTGTGCAGGTTCAGGTGGCACACGTCGGCGCCAATCTCACCAGGCGAAGTCAGGCCGATCTGGGCGTTCATGTTGGCACCGTCCATGTAGACCTGACCGCCGTGGGCGTGAACAAGCTCGCAGGCCTTGCGGACATCAGGCTCAAAGATACCGAAAGTGCTGGGGTAGGTGATCATGATGCAGCCCAGCTCGTGCTCGTGCTTCTTGCACTTGGCCTCCAGATCGGCAATGTCCAGGTTTCCGGTAGTGGCATCGCACTTGATTGGAACGACGCGCATGCCGGCCATGGCAGCCGAAGCGGGGTTGGTGCCGTGAGCAGAAACGGGAATCAGGCAGATATCACGCTTACCAGTGCTGTTCTCCTCGTGGTAGCGGTGAATGGCACGCAGACCAGCAAACTCGCCCTGGGCACCCGAATTGGGTTGCAGTGAGACGCCGTCCATGCCAGTGATAGTAACCAGCTGTTCTTCAAGCTCATTGACAAAGGTGTTGAAGCCGGGCTTCTGGCTGTCCTCGGCATAGGGGTGCAGCTGCGAGAAGCCAGGCAGAGAAATCAGAGACATCTCAGTGGCAGCGTTAAGCTTCATGGTGCACGAACCCAGGGGAATCATGGAGTGAACCAGCGAAAGATCCTTGGACTGCAGGTGGTGAATGTAGCGGACAAACTCCATCTCACTGTGGTACGAGTTGAAGGTGGGGTGGGTGAGGTAAGCCGAAGTACGCTTGAAAGCAGCGGGCAGAGACTCAGCCGAGAAGCGGCCGTACTTGGCCGAGTACTCGGAAACCAGAGAATCGACAGTCGACTCGGCATTCTGCTTAGCGTGGGCCTTGAGGGCAGAGAGCAGATCAATGAGCGTCTCGGTGCCCAGCGAATCGTGCATGCTGATACCAACCTGGCCGTTGTGGAAGTTGCGCAGGTTGCAGCCGTGCTCAACAGCCGTCTTCAGCAGCTTCTCCGCATCATCGCCGCAGTTGAGCACAACCGTGTCGAACAGAACGCGACCTTCGGGATCGGCCTTGTTCTTGAGCGTGCTGTAGCCGTAGTGGTCCGCAACAAACTGCACCAGACGAGCCAGACCAATGGCGGTCTCAGCCTGAGTCTTGAGGCCCTCGGGACCATGGTAGATGGCGTAGAAAGCAGCCATGTTGGCCAGCAGGGCCTGGGCGGTGCAGACATTGCTGGTGGCCTTTTCACGGCGAATGTGCTGCTCACGGGTCTGAAGAGCCAGTCTCAGGGCGCGGTTGCCAAGGCGATCGCGGGAAACACCAACCAGACGGCCGGGCATGCGACGCTTATGAGCTTCGCTTACAGCAAAAAAGGCAGCGTGGGGACCACCGTTGCCAAGGGGAACACCAAAGCGCTGAGCACTGCCAAAAACGACATCAGCACCCCACTCACCGGGGGGAGTCAGCACAGTCAGGGCCAAAAGGTCGGTAGCAGCGGCAATCAGACCACCGAGACCGTGAACGGCATCGGCCAGAGCGCGGAAATCGCTCACTCCACCCTTGGTGTCAGGGTACTGCACCAGCACACCGAGAAGGTCCTTGTCCAAAGCCTGGATATCGGCAATGGCCGTCTCAGCCGATAAGTCAGCCACCTTGAGCGTGATGCCCTGACCGTGAGCGCGGCTCTTGAGCACAGACAGAGTCTGCGGGTGAACCAGATCCGACACGACAAACGTCTTGTTGGGGCGCTTGGCGCGCGAGCCCGGCAGGATGTTGACGGAAAGAGTCATGGCCTCTGCAGCAGCGGTACCCTCATCCAGAAGACTGGCGTTCGAAATAGGAAGGCCAGTCAGGTCAGAGACCATGGTCTGGTAGTTGAGCAGCGACTGCAAACGGCCCTGCGAGATCTCGGGCTGGTACGGAGTGTAAGATGTGTACCATGCGGCGTTCTGGAGCACATCGCGAGCAATGGGGGCGGGCGTAGTAGTGGCATAGTAGCCAGCGCCAATAAACGACGTAGGCGTCTTGTTGCTGGCAGCCATGGTGGCAGCCTTCGCAACAACGTCCAGCTCACGCAACGAGACCGTCTTTTTGTTCTGAGCAGCGCTCAAGAGCAGCTCACGCGGGGGCATCAGAACCTCTGGTGGCACAACCTGCGACACAAACTCTTCCATTGAGGCAGCAGGCGGGTTCAGCTTGCTGATCATTTCAGCGGCATCAGAGCTGCTGGGACCGACATGGCGGCGCGAAAATGTGTTGGACGAAGGCACCAGGAGCGGATAGAGCTTTTCCCGGGCGGATTCAGACGCCGAAGCTGAGGCGTAGGACCGGATGACGGGAGTGGCGGAAAGACGAAAGGCTGAAGAGCGCGCAAGAGGCAGCGCAAGGCGGCCAATGGCCGCTTTCCTCGCAAACATTTCTTGTGTTCTGTGTTCTTATTTTTCACGGAGGTAAAGAAGGTGAAAATCAGGACCAACAAGAAAAAAAAAAAGACTCTGGATTTGGAGAAAAAGAAAGAAAGAAAGGAAAGGAAAGGAAAGGAGAGAAGAAAATCTTTCAAGGTCAGAGAGAAAACCGGAAAGCCCTTTTATGAAATAGGAAAGAGGAGAGGAGACGTAAGTATGTTCTTGCCTCGTACAACCGCTGCGTGGTTTCCTTGCCCTGGGCTGTCTGCGCTTTCCGTTTTTATGACTTTACGGTTTGATATCGGACCGGCTCTGTAGTTTTTTTTTGTCTATTCTTCCTTTTCTCAGGCTCAATCTTAGTACCCGGTCTAGTCCTACTGTTAATATTTTCCACCTTTCCTTTCATCCTGTCTTACCTTTCTTTTGGCGGGCCACGGCTTACGGATGTCGTCTATGACCGTATCGATAGCAGATCGATATAGTGCCTCACCACCAAAACCCCCCCCCCCCCC
>LKBB01000112.1:47228-69108 GCA_001513885.1 Thielaviopsis musarum
CCCCCCCCCCCCCCAAGAACTGGGCTCTGTGGCTTACAGCTCTTTATCTCTGGATTTCTGTACATTTGCTATAAAATTAGTGGTAACTTGACTAGAATCGGCATTAGACGCATCTTCCTTGGCGAAATCTGCTCCTTCCTTCCGGGCGCTGCAGTGTCCGCGGGAAATTTGACCAATCAGAGGTCCCCATTCTATCTGTTGATAGCTCGCCTCTCTTCTTTTGCTCTTCTGTTCGATTGTGGACGATAACAGTTCGAAACAAAGAAAAAAAAAAAGAGAAAAAAAGACACGGTAAATACACCATACAGACAGTGGACTGACTATGTCAATATTTGTGCCTTGGATGTGCGTTTGCGTTGTTGTGTTGCAGGTTTTCTTTTAGCCTTTAAGCGATATCCATATCGCTTGTAACCACCCGACCTCCGCGTTTCTAGCGGTCAAATCTTCGCAGTCCAAGATAGATTGTGCTCTTCTTCGCCAATATATAAAAACTTATCTTAACAGAAGAAAACTCTCCAAGTCATGGCCATCTCTTAATCTCACTCCTCTGCTCGCGGGAAACTCTATCCCGGAAACAATATCTAGCAATAGCCTCAAAACCTTTAATGAAGCAGTACAAGTTACCTAATAGTATTGCAATTGCAGCTTGGCTGGACATGTTAAACCATCAATCCCTGCTTCCCGGACTTCTTATCTTATCGCCCCAACCAGCAAACGAGGGGCAGTCGACAAAGGACCCGCATTAGTAAGAGTTGAGGCCGGTTTTGGTCTTGGCTGCTACACGCGAAAGACGGACAAAAAGTACAGTAATTAAGAACATCCGGATGACTGATCTGGATTCCGGAATTCGGCAGCCTGAACACCTGCCGTACATGACGAGTTTCTCTACCTCCAGACTTCCAACACCAAGAAAGAGGTTCACGATAGGGCGTCACGGCAGTAATTAAGAAATTGCCTGATATAGTCTAGCTTGCTTTTATCTTTGTAACTTATAAGAGAATTACCGTGGGGCGGCGTTTTCCCTTTCCACGCCACCTTTGGATCCTTCAATGTTTAGTTTTCCGGGGTAAACTTGGCCTTCCGATACAAGATTTCTAGCAGGGCTTGTGGTAAGATTATCACGACATTTTGTGTGAACACGTTGTAGCAAGAAACGGTTGTGTTGATGATTATTGTGCGCATACAAAGTAGTACATACAAGTACTGAGTACGTAGGGGAACTTGGCAGATGCCGGCAGCTGTTAAATCACAATGCCGCTCTGGTAAGTGATGCTCAATAGCGCTATTGGGGTTGATTAGGGTACGAAAAGAAACCAGGGTAATATAGGGTCTTGAAAAGTACGTTAGATCAAGAATGGACAACATTATTAGGGTTGCATAAATTGGGGTTTGAATCAAGACAACCTACAACCCTAAGTTAGGCCCTAAATAGGCTAATGTGTAAGAGAACTGACAGTGGCAAACTGTTAAGGCACTGTAGGACATAAAAATACTTCTACTAAGTAGTAAGTAGTACACTGTACTTTTAGACAACGGAATATGATACTGCCTTGAGCAGAAAGTGACAGCTTTGGCCAAGCCTTTGCTAGAAGGCCATTTATTAGTGGATTTTCTTTTTAAAAATAAGCCAATCCATATTTATGACTCGTGCGGTGCAGTTGATGCAACGCTGATTTGGGGCTGAGCTTGACTGGTAGAGATTAGATAGTATGAAGATGACAGTTCTGGACTTGGACTGCATGAGATGAGTACTGTACGTAGTAAGTACTAGAAGATGAAATTACGAGTTCTCAGTAAGGGCTGAAGCAACTCACAATACACCGAGATTCATGGATGTGGCTAATATTCGGATTTCGGTACTACGTACGGAATAAATTCGTCGTAAAACGGGCGCGGATGCGGGAATAAGCGATGGATGAAATAGGCAGCTAGATTGAACCAGGCTGGAAAGTCTCCTGTAAACAGGGCAAACAAGATAAGCCAGGAGGAAAAAGATCCAATCGACTTTAAGATAAAGCAAGTAGTGTTTGTAAGATGTACCGCAAAAAACAAGACGACAAAGAGGGTAAGAATAACTACATAATGGGCACAGGAAGACGGATCTAGACACAGCAAAGTTAAAGCCCAGTGAAGAAAATCTGTATTAAGAAGGAAAAGGAAGAACCGAAGTTGTAATGGGAGGTGAAAAGAGCAATATACGTGACTGAAATGCAGCTAGATAGACAAAAGTGAGGCCCAGGAAACGAGCGCCGCAGATAGGAATAAACAGAGGACCGGCGCGAGTAGGAAAAAATAGAGAAGGGGAAACATCAGAGATGGGAGAGTGTAGGCGCTCTATAGAACAGCGAGCAACGTGAAGGAGAAGAGGAGATAAAAGAAAATACCAAGAGAAGAGACATGAAGAAGACACGGCCCCTGTCTGACAGCACAAGCAGCAACAGCGACGTAAACAAGAAAAGGCTAAGAGCCTAGGGCGTATATCCGAGCCGGACCTCGATAGCGTCTCGAATATACGAGCAACAACCAGTATATAGAATGCAACTTAAGTGCCGAATAGACCAGTCTGGACAAAAGAGAGAGTGGTATGATTTCGTGGAAATATGTTACTGTGGAGACACAAGAATACGAAAAGGGCAACTAGGAATTGGTGGAATATCGACGGGCATTTTCCGTTTATCCAACAAGCAGAGCCTCAGTGTGGCAATGCCCAGATTCTTTTAAAGTGGTCCTTGTTATTTAGCGAGAACAAGTTACTACTACTACTACTATTACTTGTGATGTTGAAGAGTAGAGATATTGTTTTACATCGCTTGAGGACAGCAAGAAGCAGTAGAAGAGCGAAAGCCCAAGGAAGTAAAGCCTCGAATAAAGTAGGAAATGAACGAAAAGAAAGCAAAAGAAAGAGGATAAAATTTAAAAAAAAAACAAGGCACTGAAGAGAAAACAAAACAAACAGCGTTCCGGTTGATGAACCGGAAGGATTCGCAAACGTCGGACAAAGCAAAGCAAAACCTGCTGACTAAGTATAGTCCACTGATACGGAATATATGGTATTGGAAAGTAGTTAGATAAACCTTCACTCTTAGATACTTTTAATACATTGTTCTGTTCTGACATGGGACGAAGGGCTATTGGCTTGTACCTTGTACTTGGCCGAGTTTACGCCCGAGTGCCACAAACACTCTAAAGAGAGAACCCACCTCCACCGCTGAGTAGCTTGTAACTGACTCGTCTGTTTGCTGTATACACACAGTGTCATATCAAAGCCAGGGATTCACGGGTTCTTGTCTGCTTTGTATATTGCCATGTTAGTGAGGAGAAAATGCAGCTTTCAAAGTACCAGCTTGCCGTTGCTCGTTCCTCTTCTAACCACTTCTATCTTCCGACTTGTCTGGAAAGAAGAGAAAGAAGAACAAGTATAAAAGATAGCTCGTGGACTGCCCTTCGAAGCGGGTTTCCAGTTTGTCTTTTTTTTTATTTTTTGCTTCTTCAACTTCTGCTTGTTTCTGAGCACATTCACCGGCTTCTTGAGTCTTTCGTTTCTCGGTTCCTTTTCTTCTGCTTGCTTTTTGGTAATTTTCTTCTTCTCATTTTGTTTCTTCTTATTTGCTTCTTCTAGGTACCCATCTACGTTCGTCTCTCCAACTAGCCTACCATGTCGCCCTCCCGCCTTCTCAGCGCTTCCCCGTCACGCCTCTCCCTCCCCTCCTTCTCTTCCATCCGCCTTCGCTCTCTTGCCCGTCTCTCTTCTATCCCTGTCCGCAACTACTCGGCCACCGTTTCGCCCATCCTGCCCACTCCCGGCACGAGCACAGAAGTGCTCCTCAGCCCTCCCGAGTGGGCTGCGCGCCCCAAGACCGAGTGCTTTGAAATCAGCCCGCTCGGGTACACCATGCCGCGCTTCTATGTTCCCATGTGCGAGATTTTCCCGCTGGCGCCCAATTTTGATAGAGAGGCCATCGTCAAGAGCCTCGCTCAGGGCCTCGAGGCAACGCTCGCCAAGCTCCCCGCTATTGCCGGCATCCTCGAGCATGACGAGGAGAATGGGTGCATGACTGTTATTACGGACAAGGAGCGTCCGCTCAAGCTGATTGTGCGTGATGCAACTACCGACATGTCTAGCTTTGCCGAGCTTGAAGCCAACGATGTAAGTCGCCAACCCTAAAGAAATAGGGTTAAACTGCTGACTTGAACAACCCTTTAGTTTCCCTGCCAAGCCTTCTCGCACAGATTACTTTTCCCCAAAGAAACCATCGGCCGGTCGTACTGGAACGCTGTGATAGGCGAAGACCCAAAGCAGCAGGCTACCGGCTTCCAAGTGACCTTTATCGACGGCGGAGTCATTGTCTCGCTCAGCATGCACCACTTCCTCTCCGACGCCACGGGTATGGACTCCCTGCTCAGAGAGTGGGCTGCGCAAAGCAAAGCAATTATACGCAGTGGCAAGTCGGCCACGCCGTCGGCCGTGCAGTACAAGGTCTCGGGCACATCGTACGAGGTGCCCAAGCCGCCGCCGCACAAAATCCCCGAGCTGGCCGAGAAGCACTACGATGTTGTCAACACGCAGACATGGGCGCCGTCGCCAACTACAGAGATGACCGAGTTCCAGCCGCAACTGTGGCACTTCTCCAAGAGCGGCATGTTGGCACTCAAGAAGAAAATTGTCAAGACGCTGCACAAGGGCGAGTGGGTGAGCACATACGACGTCATCCTGGCGGCTCTGTGGTCGAGCATTGTGCGTGCGCGCGTGCCTGATCTCGACAAGCTGGATCCCATGGACCGCGAGCCCGTGCTCACACACGCCATCAACACGCGCAGCGGGCTGATGCCGCCCATGAGCAACGACCACGTTGCGTGCGGCACGATAATTACCCGCGTCGAGGCGCCGCTGACGCTGGACGACCTGCGGCAGCCGCTGAGTATGGAGCAGCTGGGCCGGCTGGCACTGGACATTCGCCACTCGATCCGCGAGACGCGCAACTGCAGCTGGCTGTACAGCGAGATGCAGTACATCGAAGGCCAGAAAGACAAGCGGTTTGTGGCAATGGATGTGCAGAATATGCGCGGCATGGATATGTGTGCGAGTAGCTGGCGCGAGGTAAAGGTATATCAGGATCACGATTTTGGCTTTGGCCTGCCGCATGCGCTGCGGATGCCCTGCTTGCAGTTTAGCGGATGGGTGTTTATGAAGCCCAGCAGAGCCCATCTCAAGGCGCCCGGGTCGGACGAGGGCACTGAAATGACAGTATTTCTGGACAAGGCCAGCCAGGAGAGATTGATGAAGGATGAGCAGCTGCTCGAGTATGCGCAGCCTCGCGGAAAGGATTTGCCGGTAAAGAAGAGCGTGTGAATTTTGGAGGCGGCAATAATGGCGAAGAAGGAGAGCCAGGCTTTGGTTAGCCTATGAGTTTGCTTGAGTGCCTTTTTATTTGTTTCTTCTTTTGTTTTCTATTTACTCCGTTGGGTTCAGAGGCGAGAAAGCGTTGGACAAGTTTTTTATGGTTAATTTTGCAGCAGTTAATCGAGTTACATTTAAGTTCAAGATCCTGGCCAAGCAGTACAACTAAGTCAAGTTCTCAGGGCTTGTATTTGTAATGTCTGGAAGAGAAGAAAACACTTATGACATCAGAGCCCCTTATACCGGCCAACTTTAAAAAGTCTTTGACCAAACAAGGCCAAGTTCCCACAGGCACCTGCCTCCAAAACACTGTTACACAGTCAATTGTGTAACATTAATTGGTTAAAACCAGTTCCACATGCAACAGCATGTCATCGAAAAAAAACCCTCATCAAATACCCAAAAGAAAACCACCAAATCCTCAAGCCTAGGCAGATCCACCGAGATGCTTCTGTAGCGTCTCAACCGCCAACTCGCCCAACCGCTCAACCGTCACCGCATTCATAATCTGCAGCACGCTAATATCGCCCAGGAACGTTCTCTTCCACCAATTGCGAATCTCGATGCTCACCATCGAATCCAGTCCCATCTGCGCCAGCGTCACTCTATTCTCCAGACCCTCCTCGGGCTGCAGCAAGATGCGGCACAGCACGCGCCCAATGTTGCGCACTACGATATCCAGCGTGCTCTTTGCCTTGAGCATCTGCGGTTCCGCCGTGGCTATGCGCACCAGGTCGCGCAGCTTGGCTTCCGGCGCTTCGTTGGGGTCCGATGCCGAGTCGGGCGTGGCCACACTGGCGTTGCTCGTGTCGCTGGCGTACGACCGCGTAATCATGACGGCCTCGTCGGCCTGTACAATGCTTGTGCGGATATCTCTCTTCCACGGCACTCGGCTGTTGGGCTCCGACGTCGGCCGCGTCGAGCGCAGACCCGTGACAAGTTGGCCCGAGAACGAGAATTCGCCGTTGTTGTCGTTGCCCACGGGTGTGGAAAAGTTGGCGTCGCTGCTGCCAAAGGACTGTTGGATGCTGATCTGCATCGCGTCGAGCACGTCCTGCTCCTGCAGCATGCTCTGACCAATGCTGGCAAACGTCGCGCTGATGGTCTTGCTGCGACTAATGTACCCAACGCCCTGAACCGCACCAATGTTCACTACAGAGCAGGCCAGACCCTGGCGTTGTCTGTACTGTGCAAAGGCCTCGATAAACGTGCTGGCCGCAGTGTAGTTGGCCTGGCCAGGATATCCCGAAAGAGCTGAAATCGAACTGAACAAAATGAAAAAGTCTAGTGGGTTGTTGGCCATGGCATTGTGGAGATTCCAGGTACCGTCAACCTTGGGGCCCTGAGCAGCCATCCACTGCTCAAATGTCATGTCACGCAGAGCAGCGTCGCGCAGAACCATGGAAAGCTGCATGATGCCACCCAGACGCGACGGCGCAGACTGCACCGCCTTCTTGACCGTCTCAGCATCGGCAACACTGCCGGCAATTGCCTTGACGCGGCATCCCTGAGACTCAAGTTCCTTGATAAACGCCTTGTCGGCCGCAGATGTGCCAGCAGAGCGCGAAAGGAAGACAAAGTTGCGCGCGCCATGCTCAACCATCCATGTTGTAATGGACTTGCCAAGACCACCCAGGCCACCAGCCAAAAGGTACGTCTTGAAGGACGAAAAGGTAATCGACTGTTGCTTCTTGGTAGAAACTTCATCCAGAGTCTCAGAGGACTCAAAAGAGAGCATCACACGACCAATGTGCTGGTTGGTGTGGAGATACGTGAAACCATCCGCAACATCCTTGGCTGAAAACACCTCGGAAACAGTGACAGGCTTGATATGGCCGTGAGCAAAGTGATCCAGCGTCTTCTTGAGCAAACGCTTCACCTCCGCAGGACGATCGTGAATCAAAGTGCTGATGTCCAGGCCGATAAAGGTCCGGTTCGAGGTCAGCACGTTGGCAGGGAGCTGCTCATGCTCGCGAGCCACGTTGATCATTTTTCCATAGGCAGCAACGCAATCCCAAGAAGCATGAAGGAGCTCACCCGAGAGCATGTTTAGGACAACATCAACACCTTCACCGTCAGTGGCAGCCTTGAGCTCATAGAGGAAGGAGGAATTGTGAGACGAAAAGATTCGTGCAGGGGGGATACCAAACTCGCGGGAGATAAAGTCGGCCTTTTCTTCGGTTCCAGCAGTAGCATAGACCTAAAGTCACTGGTTAGTTATTTATAGCTTTTAGGGATAAGCAAGTGTGTACCTTGGCACCAAGCATCTGTGCAACCTGGATAGCCGCCTGGCCAAGAGATCCAGACGCAGAGTGAATCAAGACAGTCTAAAGCGTGTTAGTAATATACGGATGTAGGATTCGATGGTAAAACGTACCTGCTCCGGCTCAAGGCCAGCAAGAGCCCGGATTGCTGTGATGTAGGAAATAGGCATTGTAGCAGCCTGCGCAAAGTCAAGGCCCTCAGGAATCTTCATAACCAAGTCCTTCTTTACCGTCTTTATCGAAGACACAGCGCCAGACGCAAGAAGCACCACACGGTCGCCAACCTTGACATTGTCAACCAGAGCACCGATGCGAGACACAATACCCGCAGCTTCAACCCCAAGGCGGGCCCCAGAGCCTTCAAGCGAATTGGAAGAAAGCAGAGCATCGTGGTACTGATATCGTTAGCTACAGTAACCCTTAAAGACAAAAAACAACATAACATACCTTATAGTTAAGCGACGTGGTCTTGACGTTGACTTCGACATCATGGGCCTCCAAACGCGATGCGATAGTAGCCTTTACCCACTTCGTCTTACTGAACGAGCCGGCTTCTCCGCTAACGAGAGTGAATGAATTGCGCTCACTCTGTCCCTCAGCAAGCTCATCAGACACAGTCAGCGTCTCATAACGGGGAGTGTAAATCACACCGTCATTCACAGCAAACTCAGCATCGGCATCGTGGTTGACAGAAGTCACGCCAGCAGAGTGGCTAATCAGGCTCTGAGCAATCGTTGTGACGGCCTCCGCAGCAGTGGCATCAAACGCACCAAGCTCAACAGTGGCAAAGGTTTTGGAAAGCTCGTTACGCACATTGCGTGCCAGACCGATTATCTGGCCGTAGCGCGGATCGTCGACCTTCATCTGGATAGCGTGTGTCAGCCACACAAGTGGGCTGGAAAGACCGGAAATCATCTTCATCAGTAGAGTGTAGTCGTTGCTGGAGAGATCACTGAAGAAAGGACGCTCTAGATCTAGGGCGGAAACAATCACAGAAGGTGCTGCAGTCGAGGAAACAAAGTCGGAAAGCTTTTTCCACGAGACGCTGAACCCGTGAGCCGTAAGACTAGTAGAGACAGAGGCAGCAAACGCAGGCTTCTCCTTCTGATAGATCACAGTAGCAGTCTTCGCGGTGGTCGCAGTCTTTTCAGAGGGAAGAGCACGAGTGACAATATTGGCCATGTACGCAAGCGACTTATCATCGTCAAGCACAGCATCGCCGGCGCCAGAGAACCCGACCGCAGTCAGCTCGCGGTTCCAGCGCTCCACAGGAATAGTCGGCGCCTCGGCACGATCATCAGCCTCACCAAGCCACCATCCAGAGAACGCACCGACGAGGAATTTGAAGAGATTGGTAGAGCCGACAATCTCCTGGAGATAGAAGCGACCGCCGTCATGAAGAAGAGCGCGCGTGTTGGTTAGGGTCTGCTTGAGCAGAGGAGTAGCGTGGATGACATTGGAAGCGACAATCAGGTCGTAAGAACCAAGCTGAAAGCCCTGCTCTGACGGATCTCTCGAGATATCAAGAACCTTGTACTGAATGTTGGGGTATTCCTTCAATCTTTCACGAGCTGACTCAAAGAAGCCAGAAGAAACGTCGGTAAAAGTGTACTCTGCATATCTCGGCTTCTTAGGATCCGCCGCCAGCGCACCCAGCACGCGAGATGCCGAAGCACCAGTACCAGCACCAATTTCCAGGATACGTAGGTCCGGGTTGGCATGGCCACAGAGCTTGAAGAACTCGGAAAAGTCCAAAAGGTCGCCCAGGAAGTCGTAAAGACTGACGAGCGTCTCGCTGTTGCGGTTGAACAGAATCTCCACAGAGTTGGTCTCGCCAACAGACAGCGCGTACATCTGCTCGGCGAGTTTTCGGCACAGGCGCGTAATCACTGCAACGTCGTTGTGGCGAGAGCCAAGGGCCGCGATTTGTGCTTCGACACGGGCGTATTCATTCTCTCTTTCCTCGGCTGGCATGGTAGCGTACGCCTTGGCTTCAGGGCAAAGGCTGGACCAGCTGCCGCCACCAGAAAGCATGTTGGCCTTTTCAGTGCTAAGCCAGGAAGTATACTTTTCCAGATAAGGCTCGGCAAACTTGATGGCAGCAGCGGCCGACTTGGCCTTTTCGGTGGCCAATACATCAATCGAACGCAAAACACAAAGGGCCACAATCTTTTCGAGAAGAGTCTTGGAGGAACGGTGGACATCAGGAAGAGGCTTCATCGCAATTTCGGGCTTGGAAAGCTCAATGTCCGGACGCCAGACGAGACGTGCAGCACCAACATGATCAAAACTGCTTCCAAGACCATGTGACTTGGTCTGCGACTTAAAGTAGGTGAAGTGACAGCGCTTAATATCAATGAGAATATCCTTGGTTTCGGGGTTGACCACCTTGCCGCTGTGCCAGCCGAGGCTCTTGCCCTTGGACACGTTCTCGGCAACAAAACCTTGAGCGTAGAGAGACTTGAGGCCACCAGACGGCTTGACATAGATGAAGTCGACAGCAGTCGGAAGAGCAGCCGACTCTAGGCGTCTGGCAAGACCGCTAGTGGCAGCAACAAAAAACATTTGCAGAACAGCATCAAGGGTAACAGGGTGCTGCGCATAGATGGCCGGAGGCTTCTTGCCATGCTCTTTGTCAAAGTAGGCGTCAAGAGTAGCAGAGCAGGCCAGCTCGCTAGGCGCAGCAGAGATGGCAGAGAGAGCCTGGAAGCGAGGGCCATACGTAAGGCCAACGTGGGTAAGACGCTCGTACCAGGGGGCAGGAGAAATCTCACGATAAAACTTCTCGGCAGATTCCAGACTGGCTGTGGCAATGTATCCAGGCTCAGCACCGGCACGGCCCCTACCAACACACAGCTGGACCCAGGAAGAACCGTTATACATAGAGATGGAAAAGTCGTACCAGGCTTCAGGGCTGCCAGCCAAAGAGGTGCGAACAAGACGGGCTGTAGTGGTAATCTCAACCTCGCGGCTGGTCGGGAGAACGAAAGCGGACTTGACAGCGACATCGCGGAGCGTGTATCCAACGTCGTTACGGCCGGAGAGTTGACGCAGGGCTTCGCCCATAATCGAGACATAGCCAGTGCAAGGCAGCACAGCATCGTCACCAACAATGTGGTCTTGCGCCCATGGAATGTCGTTGGGAGCAATAATGTTACGCCACGTGGGCTCCAGATCCGTGCTCTCCAGACCACGAGTACCCAGAAGTTCGTGGCGGGGATATTTGGGGAAGCGATGCGCAGTAGACAATCTGCTCTCGTTCCAGAACTCAGAGCTGTGGTCCCACGGGTAGCGGGGAAGGTCTGTCAATGGCTTTGCAACGACAGAAGACGAAGGGGTAAGGAAGTCAAAGTTGACAGGAATGCCCTGAGAAAAGGCGTGACCGGCAGTCTTGGTCAGCGATATTCTGGCGGGAACATTGCGAACAAAAGTCGGTATGTACAAAAGAGCCTTGCCAGCAGATCTTCCTTTCTGGACAGCGGCTTGGGAGATCTGGCGAAGGGGACCTTGAAGAGCAGAGTGGGGACCAACTTCAACAAACACAAGATCCTTATCAGCGCAGTCAGCAATAATGCTTTGCACCGCAGTGTCAAAGCGTACTGGCGACTCGAGGTTGCTGCGCCAGTAGGCAGAGTCGAAAGCCTCCGAGTTCTCAATCTTTCTCAGAGTCACGCTGGAATAGAATGGGACATCCAGTTTCTTGCTAGACTTGGCGAGCTGCTGAGACAGGGCAGTCTCATACTCTCCACCAACAGCCTTCATGTGGTGAGAGTGGTAGGCAACATCAACTTTTAGGCGACGGTTGAAGGCCGAAGTTTTGGAGATGTCGGCAAGAGTAGCCTCCAAGGCGTCCTCGTCGCCAGCAAGGGTAACGCTCTGAGGGCTGTTCTCACAAGCAATAACAATTCCTGGACGGACATACTTTTTAACATCAACCTTGCCAAGACCAATCGCGGCCATGCCCCCCTTGAGTTTGGTTTTCTTGGCTTGCTCAGCCTGCACCGCCCAGCCACGGAGGTAGGCAGCCACAATAGCTTCCTGCAGAGTCAAACCACCTGCAGCATAAGCAGCAGCAATCTCGCCACTAGAATGGCCAACAACGGCGGTAGGCTTGATGCCACACTTCTCCAGGAAGCGCAGAGCACCGATCTGGACGGCAGTGCACAAGGGCTGCGAGAACTCGGGCTTTCCAAACAGTGCCTTGGTCTCGGCATCTTCAGCAGCAATCATCTTCTCCACCGTCCACTTGGGCGCAGCCGGTCCAAGTTTGGCGAGAGCAGCATCCATCGAGCGGATGTCTTCGGTAAACTCGGGGAATATTTTCAGCAAATCCGATCCCATGCCGCCCCATTGCGCGCCTTGGCCGGTGAACACAAACACAGGCTCAGGGGGCTCTGCGCGAGCAACCTGCGGCTTCTCAAACTCATACGGCTCATTTTGGGTCTGTGTAACAACGGAAAACGAGCGTTGAGGAAGATGGGCTCGGCGAGTGGCCAGCGTGTTGGCCAGGTCGTTCAAGATGGTGCGTGGGCGGGCATCAATGTAGTCTTTCATGTCACGAACTCTACTGTTAAGTGAGGACATGTTGCTGGAGGTCAGGACAACCAGTCGGGGCCATTCGGCGGCCAAACCACTAGACTTGAGGGATGCTGCGGGGCCGGGAAGGGCGAGATGGGTTTGTAGAAACTCGGCGGCCGAGTCAACGATAAGCTATTAAAGGTTAGTCGGCGTCTTTTATTTCGTTGCAATAGTACAACCACTCACATGAGCGTTGGAGCCACCAATACCAAACGAGTTGATACTGACACGCGTGGCTCTGTCAGCCGGGAAGGGCGTCGGCTCAACCGGAACCATAACCTTTGCAGTATCAAAGGGAACTATTGTGTCTTGTTAGAATTTTTGTCTCTTTGACCTCAAAGACTTCTATCTCACTTTTAGGGTTGGGCTTGTTGAACTTGATGTTGGGAGGAATAACCCCGTTTTCGACAGCCAAAACGGCCTTGATCAGACTGCTGATACCCGATGCACCCTCAGCATGACCCAAATTGGGTTTAATCTAAATCACGTTAGCCACATTCAAAGAGCTGAAGAAGAAAGTACATACCGAGCCAATGTAAGTAGGCTTCCCGTTTTTGCCGCTTGTACCAAAGGCTTTGATCACACCATTCACTTCGATGGGATCACCTGTAGGCGTGCCAGTTCCGTGGCACTCGACAAACGGAGTCTGAGTCAAATCACTGATTCCAGCAATTTTGTATGCCTTCTCGATTGCCTCCTGTTGTTGCTTCGCATCCGGCAGCGACATCCCAGCCGTCTTGCCGTTGGCACTCAGTGCAGTACCACGGATAACAGCACGGATAGGGTCTCCATCACGAACAGCATCATCAAGCAGCTTGAGATACACGGCGTTGATGCCCTCACCACGGGCATAGCCGTTTGCGTCGGCCGAAAAGGTCCGGCAAGATCCGTCAGGCGACAGCACACCCTGCTCTGTCATGACTTCGACGACAAGGGGACTCAGAAGAAGACTGGTACCAGCAACAATAGCACCCTTGCAGTCGCCGTTGTAAAGAGCCTGACAGGCCTCGTGAATCACCGTCAGGCCAGACGAGCAGGCAGTCTGAATGGCCATGCTATAAAATGGCAATGTTAGTCATACCTCAACCAATAACTCTAACCGGGAATGGTCGTACCTCGGGCCTGAAAGGTTGTACTCATAAGACACCCGGTTTGACAAGTAAAAGTCAGCACCATTGTAAACACGGAAAGCGCCCTTCATGAGCGGATCTCTTGCCGTCATCTCCATCCAATCCTGGCCAAAGTTACCGACAAAGACTCCTGTACGAGAACCGCGCCAGTTCTTTTGGCCAGCGTTCTCCATGCACTCCCATACAACTTCCAGAAGAAGCTTCTGTCTCGGATCCAGAGCCTCCAGCTCCGTCCGGTTCATGCTAAACATGCTGCTGTCAAACTTCTTCAGGTCTGCTTGTTCATCCAAAAAGTAGCCATGGCCCGAAGCGGTATCGCTGCTCCACCCCGCAGCACTCCATCGGCTGGCGGGCACAGGACCGCGAGCATCGCGCTTGTTGATGAGGAGCGACCATAAATCTTCCGACGTGGAGATTCCACCAGGGAGACGCAGACCAAGGCCAACAACAGCCACGGGAGGTACGGTAGCTTCCTTGCGAGTCATGTTGTTTGACACTATTGATGTTGAATAAGTAGGTGGAGTAATATCAGGCGTGGAAAGTTGTTGAGACAATGCCTGTTGGAGTTTGTCAATGAAGAACAAAAAGTGAAAGAAGTTGCTAGAATACGCCTAGTTTTTATAAACTGCAACCAAGTTTGACCTATTACTTGTAGTTTTTCTAGTTTCCAAGGACACGGTCGCTAGACAAGCCGTTGATGCTAAATCATGTCGCAGTTTGGACCGACGACTAACTTTGCATGTCATGCTTGAGCTGTTTTCTTTTTGAGCGATAAGAGAGTGACATGCGTTCAATATGAAGGTGCTGGCAGCCCTTAACGAATGGCTAGGCCCGGCGGTCCTAATCTTCAAGCCAAGCCATACCATAAATAACCCTTGTCAAACGACCTTTTGAAGATACTATCTCCAGCACATGTTCCGTGTTTGGATATGCATGACGAGTCTGCGTGTGTATATGTATGCACGGTTTGCTCCCAGCAACAATATGGAATCATTGCAGAGTATGCTCATGAAGAAGAATCAAACAAAACGATAAACCCTGAACTACCAATAGCTCGATGTCACAATCGGACTTGGAGATGGCCACAACTAATTGTAATGTTCCGTACACCCGCCAGGATGATGACAAATGTTGTTTGCAGGACTTAGCATATGGAACATGTTGTGATTTCCAAAGTGCCGGGCTTGATAGTGGCCAGGAATTGGTCGAAGGACCCGTGACTTGGATGTACAGGACATGCTATAAGACATGCGTACATTTGATATGCTGGCCACTAGGCGGAGCCAGGAAATCATTGCCTTTTCTGATATTGTATGAAATCCTATGCGGTGATAACAAAAAAGACATATCGGCCCCGGAAGGGAGACCCGATGGAGCGCGCATGTACTACAAGTAAAAGCTTGGGTGGGTTTGATTCGGTTATTGTCTTGTGGTGCTGTGTGTTGTTGGCGGATGTAACCCCAGCGTGGCCGTAAAAGTGGAGTGTGAGGAGATTTGTCGGGACTCAATAACAACATATGATTGTAGATAGCCTTAACATGGTATTAGAATACATTTCATGATCGAGTGGCGGTGGACTCTAGACAGACTGATCGAGAGGATAACAGGTTAGCGCCATAGATCAGAGGCATTCCCTGTAGAGTTTGGATTTTTAACGGGGGGTAGCCAACAAACCTAGATAAATCGGAAGATGACTGATGCGAGAACCGAGCGAGGAGTAAAACAACGCAACGAAGATTGATTGAAAGAAACAAAGACAGAAAGGCAAGCATAAGATGCTCCTGGACAAAATTCAAAAGGCTCGATCTCAAATTCTGGGCAGCAAGGTGGTTTGAATTTTCTTCATAGCGTTCTTTCCTTGAATAAGAAGCAGGCATATGGAAAATGCCGAGCTGTGCACCTTCCTTGCAAGATGGCAATATGAAGTGGCGTCATGACTAGGAGTTGTGTTAGTGAATGCACATACAGGGAAGTTGCGGTTGTTGTTGTTGAGTATCGGAGTTCATATGTATTAAGCGCTACTATAAGTGCCAGTACCACTACCTAAGTGGTATGTTTTCATCTACGGCCGCCTTGACATACGAATTATATTACAGTCTTGCAGTCAGTTTGTCGGACAGACGAAATTGAATGATGTATGCATACTGTCAACAATGTTTCCGCAATAACAGGCTTGATCAACAAGTTGCACAGGGTGAATGCTTCTGGCTCCATCGTTGTCGTCATAGCCTGAACAAAGCCAGCCCAATATGGGCCCCATTTCTGTTACTTTTCTCTTTTTCTTTTATTTAATTTGCGAGTCGTCAGTACTACCCATCTGTGAAAACATACAAGCATTAGTTCCTTCCAAGCCATTATGTGATCACCATGCCGTTTTCTTCTTCTTTTTCTCTAATTCTACACACGAATATAGACTAGACTGTGGTGAGAATGGAAACAACGATAGAATCACTTGCTCATGCTATACGCCAAGTGCATATGCTCCCCTCTTTCCCGGGATTTCCGTATGCAACTAAATGGCTCAAAAAGGCCTTGATCTGCCCATGGTGGTTAGAGTCAGCACATTTATGGACTGGCGATAACCCTTGCTCAAACTACCACGTAAAACCCTGCAGTAAATTTAGGCAATTCATGTGCAAGTACAAACCTTGCTCACTTATTTAGGGTTCGTATGTTGCTTTTACTCCGTATGTACGGAGTATATATAAAAAAAAAGGATTTCTTACCGCATAGCCCCAAAAATGCATGCGTTTGCCTGCATCATGCATACTGCTTCTATCGCCCCCAGTCTCCGCCCCCGCTTTATGTTATCGTTTTCGCCTGGTCGTTGCCTTGTGCAGAACGCCCACCAGACTCAAAATATGTTTGGCTAAACTGATGATAACTGCAAAAGTACTCTGTAAAAAGGACTATTCGATTGACATATCATCATGAAGCCATATTTTCTATGGGAAAGGTCCCATAACAACATCACCAATAGGAAGTTATAAAAAGGCTATCCTGTTGATACTATGTGATTGCAACTGTGGAAATAATATGGGTAAAAGAGAAATGCGAATTCATGTGTACAAAAACCGCATTTCCAAAAACACGGTGACACAATGAATTCTCAAATCCAGAAAAGGCAGCTTTTTGATCTGGGCACATCCAGGGCCATCCTTGGTTTCTCATAATTCATCCGGCGTTTACCCTTGGAAAAGTCAACTTCGGTGGAGTTTATTCACCGAAAATAGCCCCACTTTTGGAAGTCTTGGGGAATCTGAAGGGCCTGACGAAGTTGTAAAAAAAAAAAAAAGAGGAAAAAAAAAGCCGAATTCAGCCTTGTCGATGAGCCAAGCTTAATCATCAGCACCACACATCAGCCATGTTCTGTAAGTTTTTGATCGCACCGTTGTTTGGATGCATTGTAGATCCGGAGAGCCATGATGCGCCTGTGCTAACCTTTCTCGTCTACAGTCCAGCCGCCCCCGCCCTCTGAGGAGGAGATTCGCCAGCAGGAGGCCGATGCCTCGTTTGCCATCCAGCGCTCTCTTGTCGTTGCTGCCCTGCTTTACCTGTGTACGTGCCCGCTATCCTCTCCCTTTCTTTCTCTGGAATGCGCATACTAACTGCTCGACAGCCCCCTTCGCCATTGACGCCGCCAAGACGTTCTTCTAAATTGGCAGCCGTGTAACTCCGTCATTAATTGGTTCACCAGTGATGCCGCATTCCCTTTGAGCCCGTAATGGGCGTGTACATTAGTTATGATTCTCAAAATATAGCGTGGAGTTCATGCATTGCGAACAGACCGTCATGTCACAAGTCAACCCAAAGATATGATATCCGTGCCAAGGCCAACCTGCAAATTCGGGCCACGACGCAGCGCTATAAATCCCCGTTGATAAATAGTATTGCAAAGCATATGCTAGAAATTCAGCGGCAAAATGCACATGTAACAGTAAACAGTATTGGTGTAGTCATGAATATAGTGCGCATTGCATCAAAAAGAAGAGATAGCCGAAGCACACTGAGATCCCACCCCAATTACCACCCGCCTAGAAATACCCACCGCAGCCACCGGCTAATCATTCTCCCTTTTCACACGTCTCGTACTCGGCTTTGATCGATTCGACCTCCTTCTTAAGGTGCTGCAGTTGCTTGTCGTAATCTTCCAGAACCTAAAGTCAATAGTCAGCAAATGCGTTTTTTTGGGTTCCAAGTGTTTGGCACAGTTCATGGTAACGTACCTTCTTGAGCTTTGCCTCGGTATCCTCGTCAAGTCCCTCTTCAATCTGTGCCAGGGGCTTGCTAAGCTCCTGCGTCAATGTCGTCGCGTAGCCTCTCAAGATAATCAATCTGCTCCACAACTCCTCCTCCTTGGCGCTAATCGCCGGGTCATTGACGGCAGTTTCAAGCGCATGCAGCTTCAGGCGCATGTTATCCTCCTCGCCACTCAGCGCATAACCGCGGTTGCGCAGCACTTGGACCTTGGCCGCAAAGCTCAGGCAACGCTCCTGGATAGCCACGTGTCTACGGCGCGCAGCGGCCGCGCGCACGCTAGTCTCCAAGTCGTGTCGCGAGAGAATCGCTTCCAGGCTGCTGTTAATCTGGTGGATGCGTGTGTTGAGATCGGCAACGGCGCGACGCTGCGTCTTAAGACGCTCTGAGATGCCCTGGAAACCGGTGCAGAGAACGGGGATGAAGCCGGGCGCAGGTTTCTTCTCTAGGGCTGCCTCCCACTCTCGCGGGTTCTCGTGCGGTCCGGGTCTGTAAAACGGGACATTGGCTTCGTCGACGCGGTTGTAGAAGTAGTGCTTAAACACGCAGTTGGGGTTCGTGGTATCCCACTTTTCGATGACTTGCTGAATCTGATCTTGGACAGGGCGCTGGTCTACTTGGTGTTAGTACGCGCTTTATTCACGATTTTTTCTTTGTTTAAAAGAACTTACGCGGCGCCTCGCGCGCAGGCTGCCATAGCGAGTTGGTCAGCTGCGCCTGTGATTGTGCGAGTGACGGCAGACCAGCCTGCTGTTGGGGCACAGCCAGTTGCTGCTGCTGTTGCTGTTGCTGCTGCTGCTGCTGCTGCTGCTGCTGCTGCTGCTGCTGCTGTTGTTGGGGTTGGGCGGCAGCGCCGAATATGCTGGTGCCGAGAGCGGGCTGGAATTGTTGTTGTTGCTGTTGCGGAGCAGCGACCGTGGTGCCGAAGAGTGGCTTGCCAAACACAGAGCCGGTGTTGGCCGTGGTATTAGGCGGTCCAAAGTTCATTTCGTAGTGGCAGTAGTATCAAATATCTCGGCTCGCAATCGTAGGAAGTAGGTAAAGCGGGAAGTAAGGCCGTGTTGTTATGGATAGCGAATATTTCGATTTTTTTCGTGAGGGCTCAGTAGTGGTATCTTTTTTGGGCTAAACTTTTGACGAGAAAAAAAATGCGCTTCTGAATAACAACAACAATACACAAACAAAAATCAAAAATGATTACAACGCCGAGGAATTGAATTGGAGGCTCAAAGATATAGAACGAAATATGCGATGCAATGCTGGTAAAACCAAACAGAAGGCTGTACGACTTTTTTTTTTCCCGGTCACGGAACGCGCCAAATGTGAATGCAGGCACAAAGCCAGCCTCGTTCGGTGTAGAGCTCTTGACCGAGCTAATGGCTTCGGTAAGGGTTGCGACAAAGAAGACCCTTGTGAAGATGGCGTTGTTACGAAGTTTGGTTAAGTATTAAATTTTAGCATTGAGACTACAGAACCGCTATATTCCCATTAAATTTCTAAATTGACAAATGGATTGAATGAACTAGGGAGTACAGAAGCGTATTGCATTGATTTCAAACCCTAACAGCATACGGCCACGTGATGCCTCACATGACGACAAAGCTCGTTCCCAGGCTGCATAATCCAGCCAATCAGGACTGGCCAATTCAGCCTGGCTATCAATCGCCCGACCACTAGCTTTCTGGTCCCGAAAAGTGCCCCTCCGATCTCCGACTTTGACCTCTCCATCCTCCGAATCCGCCGGTCCAGTTCCCGCTTTTTAGTCTCCACAATGTCGACCAGACAGCCGAAGTGAGTTCTTCAAGTCCCGGCCCCGATTTTTTAATCAATTGTCTTTGCCACTTTGCGCCCTAGCGCCGCTCCGCCTCGCTTTGCCGGGATCTACGGCCTTGTTTTAGCTCAATTCCCCGGACGGCGGGATCTTAGTCAAGAACACCAATTGAAGTTGTCGGAATAATTGCTAATGTTTTGCTTTGTGCTACAGGTTCGATCAGACCATGCTCTATGATCTGGCGCCTATGCCAGATCACATCCCCAAGGTGGATGAGCTCGGAGCTTCGTCGGCACCGCTTCTGTCGGCTGCCTTTTTTATCGGCGCGAGATGCCGGCCATACAACGACGACTTTATGCAGTGCAAGTCGGAGGCCAATGGCCGGGGAGAGTTTGACTGTATGAAAGAGGGCCGGAAAGTGACGCGCTGTGCGGCGAGTGTGTATGTACTATATGAGGCTATATGGCTTTGCGAAGATTACGCGCGAATATCGCTAACATTTCGGTAGCGTCAAGGACATCAATACGCACTGCCTGTCCGAGTTCCGCAAGCACTGGCAGTGCCTGGACAACGGCAACCACCAGCTGTGGCAGTGCCGCGGCGAGGAGTGGAAACTGAACAAGTGCGTATACGATAATCTGGTATGTTTTATCACGACATCTCTGGTGCCGACCATAAACTAATGTTCAAAAGAAACTCGAGAAGCACATTCCCGACCAGCCGGCCAACAAGACGCCTGTTCACCTGCGCCAGAAGCAGATCTTTGCCGACCACCCGGTGGCCCCTGGCTCTAAACCGTTCATTCCCGCGTCTAGCACCTAGAGCAGCCTGACCGAACGGCGTACTTGGCCTAGAGATGCCCAGTGCATTATCACAGGTGTAGCCAACAAGGCAAGCAGCGCAGCACACAGCTGAACTCAGCCCAGCTTATCACATACAAACAGAAACCGAACCAACAGAAAAGCTTACAGAGACGCAACTCTGCTGGTATCTCGGCCACTTAATTTGCCACCGTCTCTGTTCTACGGCAACGGCGTGCCACAGGACATGATGCAGACGTCGTTTATTAATGGCAGTGAAACAGCGGGTGGCGGAAAGCTAGTACTACACCACAGACCAGGATTGTATTTAAACTCTACAGAAGTCAAGCAGCGGCTTTGACGATGAATTGACAATAAACAGACCAACAAGAGTGTGCAGAATTCTGTGAGTATTTAGATGTGATGGAGAGACACAATGTGATGGCGCTATGACGTAGAGACTTTAGGAGTAGAAAGCTGCAGGATCAGGGCCCTATAGGGAATTCACAACAGGACAAGCAAAACGGAGACATTCTAAGAATAAGGAGACATCAGAGAGCCCTTATTCTTGACCAGCACCAGGAATGGCTATCAAAGTTGCAGCAGGAAACTTTGTTGATCGTGTCTGTTCGTCTACCGCCCAAGAACATGTATCATTTGGGGTAGGGTAAACAGGAAGAAGAGAATAGTATAGAAAAGAAGGGGAGGAAGAATACATATAACCAAGCGCCCGTGATAGCTTAGCATCAGCCAGCATCACCACATCACAAACCAAGTATGCCAAGCATGTGTGCAAGTTGGCATGCACAGGAACGTCGGATGTGATAATGTGATATTACGACCTCTGTTTACCACCACTAAATGTGATTGGCTACCGAGAAATAGAGGAGATTATGACAATAGCGGTATTTTTTTGACCTGCAGAGACTGGACAAAGTAGACTTTGGGTTAATCCAAGCGGGAAGTCGGAAGAGAAAAAGTAACCCCACTTCAGGCCTTTGGGGTTTCATTACCGCTTAACGTCCAAGCTGACCAAAGGGCTAAAGTTTATATTAAACCGCCCTCGGGTGTTGTTACTACGATTTTCTTGATAATTGTTCTCATTGCTTTTTCTTTTCAGCAGAAAACAATCCTACGTGAAACCAGAGACAAGAAGAGCAAGAATGCGTGACTTGGAAAGAAGACAGAGTTAGGAACTGGAAAACTCAGAAACAAAGCCGGGTTATTTTGTCTTCTCTGAGAGACTGCATAAATGGAAGAATGGGTGGGACAGGAACCTGAGCGAAACGGGGTCAGGCAAAGTTGGTGTGTTTTAGGGGTCATGAAATACAGGCCCAGCAAGTAGATGAGGATAAAACGCCCGACTATTGATGGAGCTTGGCGTTCGAGGTAGTGTGTTGTACTATATAGCCAAGCCCGAGTAACAGAGAAAACCAAGCTGAAATATAAGAAAAGGCAGCTGTGATAGTGGCTGCTTTTCTCTCTTCTCTTGTAATTTCCGTTAAAGTAATCCCATCACAAGTTGACGTCCCGAAGTTCTCGTGAGCAGTCGTTCGGTACAGCGGAGCCGAATCCCAGTTCAAGACTTTGACTGCGACGTAATCATCCCTTGTTCTAGCCCTCTTTGTTTTTTCTTTTGTTCTTTGGATTCCATCATTGCTCGGCCTGAGAGGGGGGGGGGG
>LKBB01000113.1:0-40005 GCA_001513885.1 Thielaviopsis musarum
CCCCCCCCCGCCAAGTTTCCCCAGACCTGGCTGCACCTTAAGCGGCTCTGTCAAAGGATTCTTTTGTGAGGTCCCTGAGCTTTGGGAGCTTTGCTTGTTTGTGACTCTTGACTAGCTGCAAGCTACTTAACAACCGCCATTTCTCTATCAATATTTACTACCTACCAGTCCGCCGCAATGGAGCCCACAATCCGCCGAGAGAAGCATCTATCCTACTGGAACCGCTGCTACAAGTCCTTTCTCCCCACGCCCTACACCGGCTCCGACAGCACGCGCATGACCTTTGGCTGCTTCATCCTTTCCGCTCTCGACACGCTCACGCAACCGTCGGAAATCTACCCGTCGTCGCCGCCCTTCTTGACCCCCGTCGACCGAGCCAAACACACTGCCTGGGCCCTCGCCCTGCAACACCCCCACGGCGGCTTTGCCGGCTCACCCAACCAGCTGCTGCCCTATTCATGCTGTGCGCCGGGAGCGCCCACATGCTCTGCTGTCGATGATGCGTCGCGGGGCCCGCCGAATAGCAACTGCGCCAATCTGGCGGCGACCTTTTTTGCACTGTCACTACTGGCGCTGGTTGCAGAAGAAGACGATGCCAATGCCGCGTTTGCGCGTGTCGATCGCAAGGCTACGCTGGCGTGGCTGCGGCGGCTGCAGCGCGAAGACGGCAGTTTTGGAGAAGTAGTAGACGACGAGGGGCGCATTTCAGGGGGGCGGGATATGCGCTATTGCTATCTGGCAGCAGCAGTGCGGTGGTTCCTGCGCGGCGAGCATGCCGAGGGCTCGGAGTTCTGGGTGGATGATATTGACGTCGACGCTTTGATTGGGCACATTAGAAGAGCACAGACATATGACGGCGGCATTTCAGAGAGCGGGTATAACGAGTCGCACGCCGGATACGCCTACTGCGCAATCGCTGCGCTCACGCTGCTTGGTGCCGGCCAAGACACACAATTGCCCAGCGGCCCGCCTCCCACTGTCGCCGCCGGCGTGCGCGACATCAACAAGCTGATCCAATTCCTCGTGTACCGGCAGCAGCTGTATCTGACGCAGCCGTCAGAAGACAGCGACGCCGACTCAGACGACGAAGAGGAAATCCCGCCGCCAAAGACGGCCGTCGCACAGGACCCCGACGACGTTGCGGCCGGCCTCGTCGGCTTCAACGGCCGCCAGAACAAGCCGTCCGACACGTGCTACTTCTGGTGGGCCGGGGCGACGCTGGCGATGCTGGGCCACATTGACGTGCTTGATGCGATGCCTGCGCGGCGCTTCCTGGTCGATAAGACGCAGCACTTTGTTGGCGGTTTCTGCAAGGTGCCCGGCGGAAAGCCGGACTTGTATCATAGTTATCTTGGACTGGCAGCGCTGGCGACCATGGGCGATCCGACTCTGGCACCGTTTGATCCGGTCTTGTGTATTTCGCGGGCGACGGTGAAGAAGATGATTTTGGCGCGCAACGGCTTATTTGTATAGGTTGGCGATAGGGGAGGACAAGCAAAGAAAAGAAAAAATGAGTTGGTCAAAGTCAATATACTAATCATTATCATTATTATTTTACTCAATCTATGGTCGATAACTAGAGGCTACTGACTCGCCCTCCAGTTGGCTCCGGGTCTGCACATTCCGCGCCAGCACCGCCTGCAACGCCGCACGCGTAGTCTCAATCCCGGAAACCACCCCGTCAATCTGCGCCATATTGCTCTTGATGCTGTCCATATGGCTGGCCACCTGTCTCGCCAGATCGCGCACTTCTTCTTCCTGCTCGTCGGCGTCCTCGCCACCGAGACCACAGAACGCCGTGCCGCGGCCGTCGTCCTGTGCTTCCAATTCATGCCTTCTTCGTGCGTTAGTAGTGACACTGCCAGAGTCAGAGTCTGCCGGCATCAGCGGATGCGTTTTGCGCAGATTCTCCTTCCACATTGCTGCTTCGCGCCGCACGTCGCCCTCCAGCTTGACAACCCGTACATGTTCCCGTTCCACATCTCCCGCTAGCCCCGCGCGCTCGCGCTCTAAGATGGCTACACTGTGTAGCAGCGTATCCAGCGTCTCTTCCAGCGCGCGCACACCGCCTACTGTGCGCTCATAGTCTAATTCGTCCGCACGTCCGCCATCCGCACCCCGTGCTCTCTGCCCTCCTTCAACGCCCTTTCCGCGCGGCACGCCGCCCGCGCTCGCAGGTGGAAAGGGGAGACCGCGTGTGAGCTTCCCCATGATGCGCTTCGTCACGGCTTTCACAACTGCAAGGCCGGCGGCATGGCGCGCGGCGTTGGTGCCTGTGCGGAGCAGGGCGGGCTGGGCCGTCAGGTTCAGCGTAGATTTGATAGTAGCCAAGGACGAAGAATCAAGTGGGCTCCATTTGGCAGCAATCACGGCGCGGGGGATACGACGCAGACGTGGGGCGAGGTGCGGGTGGTCAATTGGTATAGCATCGCGGATGGCTTTTGTGCCTGGTTCGGGAGCAGGCGAAGATGATGCCGCCCGCGGTACAGGCGCAGGCACGTTTTTCCGCTTACGTGAGCGCTTAGTAGTCGCTGGTGTGGACGAGAACTCCGGGTCATCTAGATCGCTAATCTCATCTGGAGGCGCGTCGTCGTCAGAGAGTGCAACAGCTACAGGCGCGGCGGGTGCTTGTTTGCGGGCGCGTTTGGGGCGTGTCGTAGAAGCCGGCACAGAGGTCGGATCGACAGCGGTGGGACGTTTGCGCTTGAGTGAGGAAGGATTGCGCGAGGCTGTGGTTGTTGTCGAAGTTGTTGTGGCTGCCGGGGCTGTTGTGGCTGTCGGAGCTGTTGTGGTTGTTTTCGGGGCCGGCCGGGCGGCCTTAGTGGCGGATCGAGGCTGGCGCTTTTTTGACTTGGGCGGCTGTGTGTGGTTAGAATTAACTATTATGCTAAAACATGAAGCAAACTTACCATTACGTAGGAGATATGGTTAGGTAGAAAATAATAATTCGGTAGAATTAATCCAAGCACCCGCTTGCTTCGCGCTTTGCGCTTGCTCGCTTTGGCGCCACGCCAAAACACGCCACAATGAAAGAGTGCAGTAAAAGGTGGCGTCAGCTGAGGATGGGGGGAGTTGCCCAAAAAGGATAAACAAGGCACAGTGTAAAAAGAGACAGCGGCTTGATCGGGCTCCAAATAATAATAATAATATACGGTGTACATATGAAACAACCATAAACACAACAATGTGCTAGTTTCCAGTCCAGAACTCTTTGATAGTTTCAGTCCCGTCAAAAGGCAATAAAAGGTCCACACCCGACAAGCAGTACAACTCACTGCAGCTACGGAGTAAATCCGGATCGTGTACCAAATAGTGTAATGCTAAATAACATACGATTAGTGGGCCAGAGGCGCACTGTGCTACTTATTACCACCAGTGAACCCATAACGGCTCTACACTTTACTAGCTAAATACAAGTTATATTATAAGTTATTATAAGTATACCGACTATATCTTTTCGGCAATACATTGCTCCCATACTTCTATTCATCATGTCTTCGCCCCTCGTTACTCAAGAGCAGCATCTTGCTTTTATAAAAGCCGCTCTCAGTGAAGCCTGCAAGTCACCACCCCGCGACACCAACTTCCGCGTGGGCGCATTAATTATCAATGTGTCTACAAACACTGTGGTTGCCACAGGCTACACTCTTGAAATGCCCGGCAACACGCACGCAGAAGAAAGCGCCTTCAAGAAACTAGCCGCTAAATACAGCACAACCGAAGACGGGCTCAGCACAGTGCCGGAGCTCACAGCACATCCGCATGCTATTTACACGACCATGGAACCATGCTCATTGCGTCTGAGCAACAATCTGTCGTGTACCGATCGGATTTTGAAACAGACCAAGTGGCTCCGGGCTGTGTACTATGGCGTCGGGGAGCCTGAGACGTTTGTCAAGGAAAATACGGGAAGGGGCAAGCTTGTGGCGGCGGGTTTGCACGTGCAGAACATTCCGGGCTTAGAGGAGAATATTCTGACTACGGCAAAGGCGGGACACAAGTCCAAGTAGCAACAGTTAGACTGGAGTCAAGACTTGTCTTTGATTGTTTGTCCCTGATATTGGCAGTACAACACATAAAACAACATTGTCAAAGTCCACTTGTCTTTTGATTTGATAAATTACTGCATTCAGAACAACATGAAGAAAACTCCGACAACGCCGTGATGGTACAGATGACAGGAAAATACAAACATCAAAACAATGCCACACCGGGCCCACCTCCACAGCATCGTACAAATAACAAAGGGCTGAGTTGCGATTATCGTCCGTATCCCTTCTTTCTATACTCTGTCGCTTCTCTTTTATCGCCCGTTTGCATGACTGAGACAGAAGAAGAAGAAGAAAAACACCTTTACAGGCCCAGCTCCCGCTCCTTTTCCTTGATCTTGTCCCGGCGCGCCAGTGCCTTTTCGCGATTCTTGGTAGCCCGCAACGCACGCTGCTCGCCTAAGCACTTGTTCACCTCAGCCTTGACCGTGTTGCACTGGCCCATGGACTTCCACAGAAAGCCGCGGGCGTGGCACTCCTCCAGTGCATGGATGACTTCCCAGCAAGCTATTTTTTTTTAACAAAGAGTCAGCTAAGCACAATTAATACGAGCAGTGGAGGTCATTAAAGAAGCTTACGAATGTTGGAGGGCTTGTGAAGATGGGAATGCATTTTTGGTGGACTGTGTGACTTAATAAGTTCGATAAGAAGCAGAATGAGCATCAACTGATCGCGAACGCCAAAACCCGTAAAAATCCGGCTGTTGTTCGGTAAAGGTCTGTCCTAACTAGGGTTACTACTCTGGATAAAGACCCTTACGTCACTGGGCAAAAACTGGGACGTGTTGCACAACAACCCCACTATTGTTCCCAGCATCGTCGTTCCTAATTGTACTGTTGCTTGATTGAGTTGCCCCTAGCCTTATCGATAATTCGATTACATCTCCCTTCACCTCCATCTATATTGTCGCAATGTCCGCTCAAGCAGGAAAGAAGCAGGGCGGTAAGTACTGCATCTGCCCTTGGAAAAGATCGCATTGACTAACAAATGCAAACAGACCTTCAGGCGCAGTACACCAGCTACAAGAACACCCTGCAGCAGCTGGCCAGCAAGATTGGCGAGATTGAGCAAGACGCCGAGGAGCACAAGTGCGTTACTGCGGTTACAGTAATATATAAGAGCTAAGAGATTGCTAACCGTGGACCACAACAGACTGGTTCTGGAGACCCTTGACCCCCTTCCCAATGACCGCAAGTGCTTCCGTCTCATCAACGGCGTGCTGGTCGAGCGGACAGTCGAGGATGTGAAGCCGCTGCTCAAGACCAACGCAGATGGTCTCAAGAAGGTGCTCGACGACCTGGTGAAGCAGTACAAGCTCAAGGAGGACGAGCTGCAGAAGTGGAAGGTAAGATTTCACAGGCCGAGATTGAAGGATGACGGTAAAGAAACGCGGGCTAACAAATATGGAAATTACAGAAGAAGAACAACGTGCAGGTTGTGCAGCAGTAATAATAGTGATACCAATATTCTCACATATAATTTTAGCTTTCCATTTCCTCAAACCGCTCTGGTGGGTGAATCACTGCTGTGGCCTATGTTGGTGGTATTGTGTGAAAGAACGAAATGAAGAACTCAAGGTAAGCTATAGCTTGGGTTGAATTAAATTATCGCTCTTTGCGGGTTTTCGATGATTGTAACTTTATAGGAAAACACAATTTAATAACAAACCAAGCAAAGAATGCCATCGAAGTCTAGCAGGACATCTACTACTTATTGCCAAGGGTTGATCCGCTTTGACCAACCCAAGCCAGGTCCGCAATTCACGTGACTAGGTGGGGCGCGAAAAACCCAATATATTCAGCCAAAATTTTCCTACGAAATTTTACTTTTTCTTTCTCTTTCTTCTTCAACCAAGACCACCAAATCAAATCATCGTTAGCCTGCCCCTCCACCCAGTAATCACTCTGGGTGTCAACGCTGCAGACGATTCCGAATGTGTGTCGAGATCAACTCCTCTAAATTGCCCTTGCTTAAAACCATTTACATGAGGGCCCAACAAACCGTGGCACCCATGATGTGTTGATGACCTGACGCAAGATCCGGACATTTCATTTAAATGAATCTTTTTTTTTCTTCTTTTTTTTTTCTGTAGTAAAAGTGCGTTGAGTTCTCTGAGATTGTGATGATGCACTTTTGTTCTTGACGCTTTTCAAAATGGAAGACAGGCTCTGGTAAAAGGAATTCAGATCCAGTGAACAGCCTGTAGTAGTAGTGCTACTGGGGAACCCAGGCTACAGAGGCCCCGGCAGTGAACTAAGAACTTGTCGGCACTTATTCTGCTGGTGTGCGTTAGCCACAGTAGTTGCGGATAATTGAATAATTCACTCCAAAACTCAAGCCGAGACATATTCCAGGAGAGTTTATGTCGCTTGAGCGACGGGTATAAAGCCTTTAAGGTCCGGCTCATACTCGTGCTCATCAATGGGTTGACAGAAGACCCAATACACATTCGTTTAACCGGCGGGTAGAGGAGGAGCTGACAAAACTAACTAGTGGTATAAACTACCCCGTATATGAACACTGGAATGAGAGAATGATACTACTACGGAGTAGTGGTACTACCAATAGCAGTATGCCCGATATCCGTGCCATTCCATGCCGTCATTGGCGCCCGCGAGAGATCAGTGACTATACACCTCTAAACGTTCAACTGGTGAATCGTCGCTGCCATGAAAAAACGCAAAAGCGATATACGTAAACTTGTAGTGGTACTTTTGTAGTTGTACTCTTGTAGATGTACTATATATATCATTGGGGGCCTGAAATGGACTCTATTGCGTTCACAAAAGAAAAAAACTTTGGTTAAAGAAAAAGAAAATCAACTGGTAACCTGTTATATAGTGTCTATTTCTATTTTGACCCCATCTCTTTTACTTCGTCTCAACAACCACTGCACCACTCTTGCTCTTATCTGATGTTCCAAGGCATACCCAAAACAGGCGTTTCTCTTTTGTCAATTCCAATATCCCCGATTGCCTTCTCCATGTCTTCGAGAGCCTTCGTCTGTAGACTATGAGTAAAGCTGTCACTCTCTCTGTTTTTTTATACCTGGACCAACACACACCCAATACGCGCTGGAGTGCTATTGCTACTAGGAATCCAAACGGAGATAATGATGTCAGCTCCAGGAGTGTTCGCGTTGAAGAAGCTTTGGACAAACTCTTGCAGGTAAACAGGTTTCAGGTCAAGGGAGCCACGTGCATGTTCCATGCTGAGAACCAGCCCCAGAGCTGCAACAAACCCGCCAATATCTCCAATACTGACAAACACCCATCCAAGTTTGTTAGCAAGATCTTTGAGTGCCTGTGCTAAAGTGCCCTTTTTGCTGAGATGGGCAAGGGCAATATGTGCCAAAGCTGGGCTGATCTGAAGAAAGCAGTCTTTCTGGATCAGTCTTTGATGCTGCAATCTCGAGCACATGCTCAAAATCATACACGGCATCTAGAAAAGCCCCAAACATTGAGTGGCCATGTCGTATGGCAGTTGCAGGTATATCTGGATCTTGCAAATCGACCGAGTTCTGGGAAAATAGCCCATAAGTGTAGAACCTATGAAACCGGTCGAAAAAAGTCCTTGCAGCTAACCGCGTCGGTCTTGAGGCTGGGATCGAGTGATGCCGGAGGCGAGAAATTTGCGACTCGTAACGTTGTATCGAGAAAAACTGCAAATATCGGAAACTGAGATGAGAGTCTCCGGAGAGATTTGCAAAAAAAAAGCCCAAAACGGAGTGCTGTGTGCTCGATCTTCCTGATCATGAGTGAACAATCCCCGTGCTTCATCAATCGCAATGATGAATCGATGGCAGGGCTTGTCGCCAGGCAGTTGGCCGTAGCTCGCATATGGTTTGACAATGGCAAGACACTTTTCCTCCTAACTCTCCTTGGTAAGACCCGTAGACTCTAGGTGGTTATAAACGAGCCCCTGAACACGCTTTTGAAAGTCAAAGAACTCATCTTCAGTCTGTAGCTTCCAGAATTGGTGCGATGATATACCCATGCGATAGGCACACTGCGCAACAAGAATCTGGGCGGAGAGGCCCATTTCCTAGCGAGGTTCAATTTGTGGCCAATATCTTATCCTAGTATTGAATGTTTGTTTCAAAAATATAACAACCAAGAATAACAAGTGAAGTAGCAAAAGTTGCATGTTACATTCGTGTTACAAGCCATCTAGGTCAAATATGGGCCCATGACGTCAGGATCTAGTGTTCCTCGGGTGGTATTAGAAAGGACTAAGTCTAACCCTAATTGTATGGTGGCGTTGCCTTGAATATCATGCTGTGGCGCTCATCAAATTAATCCATTGACTTTACCTTGGAACCTACAGAGTACGTGCTTCACTTCAGCATCACATCCGTTAATTCGCCAAGTGATTTACACGCTGTGCGCTTTCGTCAACGAGCCATTTGAACCAAAAGTTGAACTTGTTATTCGCACCTTCATTTGGTAATTTTACTGCTGCCTCCAATCTTGAGATCTTTACCTCTTGTTTCGACGTCACCGGCCCTTGTTTACAACCAGAGCTTCCATGGCATTGTTTGCTTTTGTCGCTCGTCATTTATGAAAAGCAAGTACTTGAGTACTACTACCAGTATCTTATGCTGGAAATCCCCCTCTAAATCGTCAGATTTTATCGCATATTGCGCCCTGCTAATGTCAAACCTCCAGTCTACGTAACACACCATTCGCCATGGCCACCTTTTTCCCAGCTTCTCGCTTTGCACGATTCACCAACCAGAGTGAGCCGCATGCAGAAGTAATAGCACCAACAATATTGGCAGCAGCAGCCATGGACTCTGATGAGATTGAAGTGATATACCCAACAACCGAGTTTGACGATGAGCCGTCTGATGAGGACTTTCCCATCAGTGCTATGACGAATGCTGTTTCCGATCACTTTTACTTTCATGGTCAACCGGTAAGTGTGAAATTTGCCCGCTATCCTGTAGGAAATGTAAAGCCAACTAACCAACGCAGGGTAGCCAAGATAAAAGGGAAGACTGTCACTGGTGCCAAATCCGCAATTTTCCCAACGCCGGTGCTGCGCCTATTACGATCGTCAACGACTTCGACTCCACAGTGCTCCCTGCCAATTTTCGCTTTATTTCATCGGTGGTCTACGGCGACGGCGTGTCTCCAGCTGAGGATAGCTTTCGCAGCGGCTGCAGCTGTGTCGACGACCGCTCTTGTCTGTTTCGCAACTGTTCGTGTTTTGGCGACATCGTCGAAGATAGCGGCAGCGACGACGAACTCGATACCACCGAGCACAAGAAGAAACTGCTTTCGTCGTACTATGTGCGTGGCCCGCGGATGGGACTGTTACGCGATAAGATTCTGCGGTCGCTAGCTCCCATCTACGAATGCCACTCGGCATGTGCCTGCAGCCAGAACTGCACCAACCGTGTGGTGGAACGCGGCCGGACGGTACCGCTGCAGATCTTTCGCACGAAAAACGGCCGTGGTTGGGGTATGTTGATGTTGTTTGCTATACCTAATATGTCTTTGCGCTAACTATTAGCCTGCAGGTGTGCGTTCCACAGTGGACCTCCAGGCCGGCCAATTTGTCGACACGTATGTGGGCGAAATCATTACTGTTGCCGAGGCTGACAAGCGCCGCGAGTTATCTGAGCTCCGTCAGCAAAAAGACGTATATCTATTTGAACTGGACAAATTCTACGACATAGCCTCCCTGGACGAACGCCTCTCGCAACCACCGCTCCTTGTCGACGGCGAATTCATGTCGGGCCCGACACGTTTCGTCAACCACTCGTGCAATCCCAATATGAAGATCTTTGTGCGCGTTGGCGACCATGCCGATAAGCATATCCAGGACCTGGCCTTCTTTGCCATCAAGGAAATCAAGGCGGGCACCGAACTTACGTTTGACTACTTGAACGGCAAAATCGATCCTAACGATGACCTGAACGATCCTAACCAGGTTAATGACATGACGCAGTGCTTCTGTGGATCGCAGAACTGCCGTGGGTATCTGTGGTAGTGGTGATACTACTGGGGTTTATAACAAGTCGAGTTGTATCAATTCATTGCTATAGTCTGTCGCAAGGACCGACAGGATGGTCTCTTGTTACAATCTTGACCACTAAATATATCCATTTTCCAATGGCCAGAACCTACGTATATGTAACTTTATTCTATATTTCTGCACTCTGTCTATTGTTCCCTAATTCTCAATCTTGCGCATACGGCTCGGTGGCCATATAATATACTCTGCTGATCCTTCAATCAGCCGCGTTGAAATAGGTCCGTACGTATTACTGTCAAGTGTGTTGTTGGAATTATCGCCCTCAACCCAGACGTGCCCTTTCGGGACTTGTGTGAATGGAAAGGCATACGGCTCTTTCGTAGCCACAATGTCCGACTCCATGCCGACAATTCGTTTGATAGCAATCTTATCGGGATTTGTTGGTGATCTAACCCCATTGTTAGCGAAAGCCCGAACACGCCATATTTAGTTTCTATATGGGTGAAAAAAAAACATGCCTAAATATCACAACCATGCCCTTTTCCAAGCGATTTTGAACATTGTACTTCCAATTCAAGACCGTGTCCGTCGTGAGCGAAGAGTCCTTGTCCGGGTTAAAGAACGGATACATGGACGGACCATGGACTTTGGTGACGGATGCGACATGAGTCTGGATGCATGCAATCAGGGGAATCCAGCCCAGAGTCCACGCAGAGAGCGCAAGTGGCTGGAGCACGCGACGGTTCCATTGGAATCCAGAGAAGGCCATGACGTGATACGGTGCACAGCTAGGCGACTATCGGCATGTAAATAAAGCAACAAAGTGGCTATGTATAGTCTTGGTACATATGGTTTCCGATAGTGCCGGTGGAAGTTGATTGGCTGCTTTAACACTTTACTGCTAAATTCCGTCTCTTTCAACCAATCTTTAGTCCTGTCGTTTTGATGATCGCAAGCTCCGCAAAAATACATTTGCTTAGTCATCACTTGAAGCCGCAAAGGACGACGGTGTTAGCCAGCTGCATATACAAGTACTAGTGGGATGTAAACTACGTACGTAGTACTAGTAAAATTACTACGTAATTAAAATCCAGTATATTAAAAAGAGCGGCAACGTAGTTGACTACTGTGTAATACGGAGTAGATTCATCATGGCTTGTAAACCATTCCGTCCTCAAGAGAAACCCAAGACCATTGTGAAGGTCTTTGTTAAACCGCAGCTACTATTGTGGGCCAACCGTAAGTTATATGGCACCAACAAACAGCCCTATTTCAATGTTACACACCCAACCCTACCAGGCATCACAGCATCACGTCAAACTGTTTGTGCACGCCAAAATATCTGCTATTTTTTTTTTTTTTAGTTCTTGTATTGCGCTAGTAATTCCATATTACCTTTTATCAACAACAGCAAGGACCTTTTCACGATCGACAATGGAAAACCTCCACGCACCCACCATTCCGTCCGGCCCTTCGACATCCCGAGCGCCCGGTAGCCAGAACGGCCCAAAGTCGCTTGCGGAGCTTCAAAGCCAGAAGGATAACATGGAAGCTGAGCTCCGCGCGCTTAGCGGAGTACTCGACTCTGTAAGTAATACCACCTACTGGTGATACTGTGTACTCTTCTAACACTTGCCAGCATGGTGTCACAATGGACACTCCCCTCGTGACTCGCGACGGCTTTCCCCGTGCAGATATTGATGTTGCGCAAGGTACGCTAAGCCGTTCCTGACTTCTACCGACTATCTAACCCACGCTGCCGTGTTAGTGCGAACTACTAGGTCACGCATCATCCATCTCCGTAACGACTACAAAGACTTAATGGCCGCTATTGAAAAGCACATCCACGAGCACTTTGCCAACATGCAAGCCAACAACGCCAGCGGCACGGCCCCCCAGCCTGAGGATTTCATCACCTCCGATTTTGTGCCACGGGAGATATTGCCGCCGTTTGCAAAGATCAATACAGTGGCTAGCGGCAGTCCAGCAGCGGACGCTGGTCTCAAACCGGGCGACCACATTCGCGCCTTTGGATATGTCAACATCACGAACCTTGATAATCTCAAGAGAGTATCAGAGTGCGTTCAAGGCAATGAAAACGTGAGTTATGAACCAGCAGTGTTTGCAACGAGATGTGGATTACTAACCCATGCCCACAATATAGCAAAAGATTGTGGTCAAGATTTCGCGCGCGACTTCTACGGGTGTCGGTCGCGTGGATATGGCAGTTGAGTTGACGCCGCGGCGGAACTGGGGAGGTCGGGGATTGCTCGGCTGCCACATTCTTCCAATCGATTAGGTGTGTGTGCTATCGATGAAATATCCATTCTTTCGCCTATTATTCCATGTGCTTGAGTGAAGTTTTAGTAGTGCTGAAGAGTACCACTGTAGCTAATTCAAGTTTATAACCTACATGCTACCTAACCACTAATAATGGCCCGTAATGATGAAGCTGATGGTTTCCAAGGCACCATCAGTGACCCTGTTCTTCATCTAGAGCAGATGGCCCAATCAAAACAAGTATTTAGGCTGCGTCTTTCCCAAATTGGCACTTAAACTCCAAATTGGGTTGCACAAGGCTGTAAGTTTATGGCAGGTACCCTTCTCCCAATACTGCTGTTGATATTGGTAACCTTTATTGAAAAAAAATTCTTTCCCACATTAATTTCACAAATGTTTTTGTACCTTGGATTACACACTGATGTTCGTCGTTCATTCTCTCTTTCTGTTTCCCCAAAACTCACGATCCCATCATCCGCTATGAACGACGACCCTGAAGAAATTGAATACCTTTTTACTCGACGACGAGAAGCTTCTGCACGTCCAATTGGCAGTCGCCGTGCCTTTCGCAGTCGCCGTTCAGGATTTACTCGTAGTCAGTATGAGAGGATAACTTCATCGTCTACTCCATCGAGTGGGTTCCGCCGCGGCTCTCCTTCATCGCCTATTCATAGCCGCCCCGCCCGTCGATACAATCTACGCTCGTCGCCAGCCAGTAGCGCAAATGCTGTCGTTGTAGCTAGTTCAGCACCTTCGGCAAACGTCCAGCACATCAGCGAGTCGTCCAGGAATGGCAGCGTGCCAGCACACGCTACTATACCGCACTCTTCCAGCAGAAACGATGTAGCAGTCTCTAACCAAGAGCGCAACCTTGGCATTGATCGTGGTCGCGGTCGCGATCATACCCGTCGTAAAGGTCGAACCCGAGGAACGCACTTGAACGACGTGCCTGGTGATAGAGCTTCTCAAAACGTTTCCCATGATGAGTCCTGGGACACACCACGGCACTCCAATCACTCGGAAAAATTCTCTGCTACTTACAATGGACTTTTCCGTACTGCTGTTGGTGGTAGCTCGACTACATTGGAGAACTTGAATGCGTCAATCTCCCACCCACAACCGGCAGCTCAACCTCAAGATCACACCCCGACACGGCAATATCAGCATAAAGTTTGCTTGTCAAATATTGTGGATCCTAGAGGATGGGCGTATTCTCTCGATAGCTCCAGAGCGTTTTTCCCGTGGAAACTTCCCGAGCTCCCTGCCAACTCTAAATTCGGTAGACGGGTTCTCGATGCAGAAACACACTGGAATGTTAGTATTCATACTCCTGTGCTTGTATTTGACATGATTCTTCATTGTGCTATCTGGTACAATGGCTGTGTTGGAGTCTTATTCTTGTCTCCCAAGAGCCGAACATCGTCTATATTAACCAGCCCTTGAATCCTGACTAGAGCTCCTCGTATGCCGTCTCTATGCTAAAACGGCCGCCAACTTTCGAGTCTTCGTCGTCTGACACCGATAAAATATTTGGGCGGATAGAATATGCACCGCATGTTCCACGCCCAGGCAGAACTCCTTCAGCGTCGGAAGACCGAATACCCTATACGAGTCAGTCAGTACCCAAGACTGCTCAACCCGAAAGTCTGCCCGACAACCTTCCCGATACCCTGCCCGACTCTCCACTCGACAGTTCGCCCAAGAATAACGCTGCCTGGGACGACGACGAAGACGCAATGTTTATGAATCAAAGTCCGCGCCATTTCTGTCATACGAGCACTTCTCCGTTCATCGAGCAGGGACCTCTAAAGGGCTCTTATATGGCTAGCAAGTCTACGCAGAGTGAATCACCCGTACTTGTACTCTCTGCTTCATTAGCAGTTTCCCTGTCGCCGGTCACGAGTCCTGCCAAGAGGAAGGCAGTCGACAAGTCTGTTACGACGGACCCCGAGCCAGAGCCAAGACTTGATAGGCATTTGATTTGTGAAGAGAAAGTGCCAACCGCAGAGGCATCTGTTCAAACAGACTTTTTCCCTGCAAATCTGCCTGATAACAGTACCGAGAGCTCTCAGACGGCAGCTATCGCTCAACCTTCCAGTCACCACCATTCTGCTTGTTCTGGTGCCATTAAACGTCATTGCGAGGACGATGATCTCATTTCCACGCGTCCTTGGAAGCACACCCGCTATTTTGGCTCGTTGACGACGATCCCTAACCAGCCAGATATTGAGAGTGACCAGGATGAGTCGGCGCAGGACACTATTGATTTATCTAGAATTTCTCCATTAGCTTGCGCCAATCTAAACGGTAGACCGTCGCGAATTCCCATCCCCACGGCCAGAGCACTGAGGTCCTTAAATATCACCCCGCCACAGGCTCCCGACGTCATTAGCAACGAGCCAGTTTCTGAGCAGGCCCAAGTTGGTCCGGACATCGCTGAGTTACCCGCTGAGAGGTCCGGGGACTCTGAAGATTTAGGTAATGAGAGTAGCAGTGGTGAAGGGACTGAGGAGGCTGAAGAGACTGAGGAGGCTGAAGAGACTGAGGAGGCTGAAGAGACTGAAGAGACTGAGGAGGCTGAAGAGACTGAGGAGGGCAAAGAAAGAAAAGCATTGGAAAATTCCGAAAGCGAGGATGATGTATCAGACTCAGGCTCTGAATGGGAGGAGCCAATTAATACGTCAATGATATCTTCGGCTTTTGGGGCTTCGTGCGCTTTGGCTTCAGGCTCTGTGTATCTAGCTTTTACGGATCCGAATTCTGAAGATTCATCTTCTGAAGAATTTCGGGTTTCGACTACCCAGCGGCCTACCGAAAATCTGACAGTTGGAGGTATTTCGCCTCAAGATTCGTCTTCTGAAAGTCCATCTGAGGAGGTATCTGAAACTGCACACTCGCAAGCCACCAGCCCAGGGGCTTCTTCGGCTGTAGCCTCAAAATCTTCCCCTCTGGATGCTGTCATGCCATCTAAGAAAATCTCATTCTTCGGTCCCCCTCCAAACACGGTAAGTTTTGATTGTTTTGCAATATTTCCACAACGTTCATATCCGGCATGTCCTATTCCGAAGCGTGCAAAAGCTAACAACGGTCTCCCTACTAGGTACTACCTGCCATAGAGGTTGTCCCTTTTATGCCGTATAAAAACCCCAAGAACAACAAACCCGGCCTACTAATCATAGCATTCCAGGAGTCGACTGGTGTTACACGCAGTGACGCTCACAAAGCCGTGTATCGCCGTTTTCAGGGGCGTCTTGAACGAGTCTGCCCTTTGTGTCCTGAACGCGGGGGCACAACGATCTTTCAGATTCCTAAAAAGCTATACAAAAAAGTTGTCGGCAATGTCATAAAAGTGCAGCTATCTAATGGAAAATTCGTACAAACACGCATGCAGGCCTTGCAAATAGCTCCAGCAACCACATTCATCATGTGGAGCAAGAACACCGAAACCGACGAAAACATCCAGTTGTCGCTGGAGCTCGAGTTTCAGCAGAGCTACTGGTACGGCAAATACGTGTCGGCGGGGACGGACCTGGGTGCGCGACTCGTGCACTTTGAAAAGCCAGTCGCAGCGTGTATGATAAAGGTCATGACAAAGAGAGACAGGGACATGATGTTTTTCGTGCCGGTCTTGCCCCATGGGCCGTGTGTTTGTAAGGTCAAGCACAGTCCGGCGGTGTGTCGCAAGCTCGTCTCGGTGCCGGGACCGGCAAGGTCAAAGCTGAGACTTCAAGCACGTCCGCAGTAGGGCGCATATGGTGGTTGGGTAGATTTTCAACGGTGTATTAGCTATGCCAAGTGGACTCTTTAGGCTTTTTTGCTAGCTGCGCACTCTGAGTTTACAGGTACATGACGTTACAATCACTCTTCATTCATAGTGCGTATGTTTGATTTCTTTGCCGTAAATCGGATTAAGCATATGCTCACTTATACCAACTAACATACAAAAGACTGGAGGGCTTCACCCATCCGTACCAACTCATGAATAAAAGAAAGCATTACCATTTAGATCCCGTTTAACATCGGCCGCATAGTCCTTTTCGGCATCAAATTCTTGCCACGTGCTAGCCGGGTAGATGTGCTTGTTGCGCTCATACCAACGCCGATCCACCACTTTTGTAAAGGTGGCATCATCTTCGGCGCCCTCCAGTGTGGAAATATCCGGCAACATCGACCGCGCCTTGGCCTTGGCTGCCGCACGCGACGCCGCGGTAGACAACGCAGTCGGCGGTGCGCTTGTCGGCGCTGGCGCTAGAGATGACACTGGCGCAGACGCCTTGGCGACGCCACCCTCGTCGGACGACTGGACGCTCTCGGTGTCGGAGTCCTGAACGGCCGACTTGGGCGGCGGCAGTGGCGGCGCTTCGGCGGAAAAATCAAACAATCTCGCGCCGCCGGGCCCCGTGGTCTTATTCATGATGAAGTAGTAAAAATCGTAGTGGTGCGGGATAATCACGGTGCCGCGCACCAAGACCAAGTCGTCGATGCTGACGCGTGCCCACTCCTTGCGCGAATTTGCTTTATCGCCAACGCCCAGCGCGGCGCCGACCTTGCGGCTCTTGTCGAGAAACACCCACGAGTAGTCGCCTTTGCGCACGCGCACCACGCCGCCGGGGATGTTTGTGCCGTCGTAAAAGACAAACGGAATGGCGATTTCCGTGTTCTTGATGGCGTCCTGCAAAAGGAGGAATTCACGGCGCAGGCGGTCGCGCTCGGCAGCTTCTTGTTTTTGCGAGGTTTTCGTCACGATACGCGGTGCCAGGATGGCGCCGTTGGCAGCGAATTTGCTCTTTGTCGTCGGCGTAGGGCTTGATGATGCGGGTACGGATACGGACGGTGTGCTGGGCGTGTCTGGTTTCGCTTTTTCGCGCTCCGTGTTGTTGGTCTTGGCCTTTTTGACCACCACGGGGCCGCCATCGTTGTCGTTGTCTCCCTCGTCGTCGCTAAACGACAGCTTGACTTTTCCAGCCTTGCGCTTCTTCTTGGCGGTTTTTTTGACAGAAGCATTATCAGCGTCGGCTTCTGGGGGGCCGGCCGGCGTAGATGGAGCGGGGCTGTTGGTGCTGAGAAGGGCTTCGCGGGCGCGCGATTCTTGCGCTTCGAGGAGGTCGTCGCGACGTTTACGGAATTCGGAGAGATGCACGAGGCCGACGGTTTGTGTCGAGAGACTGTCCGGGGCGCCGGATTTCGGCGCATTGGATGATGTGAAGCGAGAAGTCATGATGGATTTCGGGTGATGATGCGTGATGGTAGATGAATTGGGGCTGGTTATGGTTGGGATGTGATGCTGATGCATGCTTGGAAGACCAGCAGCGCAAAATTAAGTGGGCCCGTGCTTATCGATACGCCTTGCGATATGCCGGGTGAGACAAACCCTAGGGTTTAAGGCGTCTTCTCGAGGTTGTTACTGTTTGTTACACGGAAGCAGTTGCATTTGGGTTTCCTCGTTCGTCATATTCACATGAATGCTCACCTTTTGACCGTTTTGAGGAGATTCACCCAGTCTTGTACCAGTCATGTAAACCGAAGATTGCTGTATGTTTGTGGCGGTTTCTTTGAGCTATCAATCTTAAAATAGCCTTTTCTTTTTTTTTACACGCGTCTTTGACAGGCTTATAAAGAACAATCTTTGACCCTTTGAGCACAATCTTTATTCAGTGCTCCGGCATTTGGAATTCTTTGTTTTCAAAGCCACACCATTTTTTGCTCTTTGACTTTTTGCTTTGCTCTTTGATCTTCTGTATCCCGCCTTTGATCTTTTGCTTTGTGCCTTTCATCTTCGCGGCGGCGGTGTCAGAAACAAAGAACCACTACATAGTTCTTTGACTGGCGTCTGTAGTCTCTACACATCAGTTTGCAGATGACACGCGCCATTATTCAAACAAAAAAGACAATAGTCACGTACGTCATGCACGATCCCAAGATAAACTGTGCGCTCTTGGCCAAGATTCCTACTTACAAAATCGTTGTCTCCATATGGCCACTGCGAACATAAATTCTCTCTCCTTCCCTCGCTTCTATCTCCACATCTTTCCAACCAGTTCATCATTATAACACATACTACACCTATTTCTTATTCCACCGCCACAATGTCTGTCGCCTCCGGCCGCATCACCAAGCCCGCCCGCAAGGCCCCCGCCAAATCCCTCGTCCCGGGACTCGTCCCCGAACGTCCCTCCGAGAGTGTCCTCAAGCGCAAGGCGCTCAAACTCAAGGCGCGCCTCGATTCGATGTTCGCCGAAAAGAGCCTCTTCCCCGCCAGCGACGAGTGGCACGATGACGAAACAATGTTGTTTGAGTCGCTGTATCTGCGTCAGTACCGCCCGCTCGTGCCGGCCACGTGGGATGCTCAGCTGCGTGGCGTACCAGTTCCAGAGATTGTATTTTCGCGCAACTTGAAGGACAACGATTTCTTTGGTGCGCCGCCGATTTACTCGGCCCAAGAGTCGGAATTCAAGGGCAAGTTTTTTTTTTTTATCTCCTGTCGTTTGACTTCACAGAGAAACACGTACTAACAACGCCACAGCTTCCAAGGCCTTTATGGACATTGTCGATCTTACTATCACGATCCGTGGTCTCCGCCACCTCGGCCATCGCTCGCAGATTCCCGAATTTCTCAAAGAGGCTCTGGAAAAGTACATCCAGTGGTCGGGCAACGACGGCGAATTCATCGGCGCGCAGGGCGTGCCCAACATCTTTTGCGAGATTGTCGACACCAGCACGAGCGTCAAGCAAATTGCTCGGTCCATGACCAAGAAGATGCACAAGGTGGTGCGGCAGCAGGAGGAATTTTGGGCCGGCAAGCAGGTGCGTCTGGCCAATGGTGAACTGTACAACAGTGACGCGCCAGTGGTCTTTGGCCTGTTCATTCTGAACCACACGGTGCTTATTCTGACGGCTGATCCGAATATTCCTGGCACGCCGCCTGTGAGTTATCAGGTTGAGATTGACTTTAGCCAGCGCAGTCAGGGTGTTTGGAATGCTCTGACTCTGGGCATTACGACCTGTCTTGCTCGTGATGCCATTATTTCGCGTGACGTTTTGCTGGAGTAGGTGTTTGACGCTAGATGCTGGGCGTTTTTTTTTTGGTTCTGGCGTTTTGATTCTGGCGTTTTGATTCTGGCGTTTTGATTCTGGCGTTTTTATTCCGGCGTTTCTTCGATTGGATGGGCGTTTAGGTTCTTTCGATTTACATTAAATTGCAATTTTGTCACTTAAAATCTTGCCTATAAATTACGACAGAGTGTATGCAAGTAAGAACTACTGCCTGGTTACTTATCTCCGCCAAGTGTGCTGTTCAAGCATAAAGATCAAGTCTATAACCCTACTTCAGGGTTACTTACAAACATCAAGTGGGGTGCTTAAAAGCGGTGAACCAAACTTTTTTTCTGCCGTGCCAAAAAAGTTGTCGCCGCTAATTGCAGCTTGTCGCAGAAGTCCAACAACTATTATTCGGTAATTTACGCCGCTGTCTTTGTTTTTCCGCTGATTCGACAGTCTCACCGTCGATTAATACATTACTTCTTGGATCTCAGCTACACATTAGCCGTCCTATTTCATAAACCCAACCAACCATCGCCACAATGAGAGGAAAGCGTTCCAAGCAGTATCGCAAGCTGATTGCCCAGTACCAGATGGCGTTTGGCTTCCGCGAGCCGTACCAGGTTCTCGGTAGGACTATACCGCGTATCCTTTTGTCAAGCAATAGCTAACCCTCTCTAGTCGATGCTGAAATCATCAAAGACTGCCACCGTCAGAAAATGGACCTCGTGAGCGGTCTTCAGCGCACCCTCCACGCGAAAGAAATCAAGCCCAGTACGCCTCGACATGTTCCAGCTAGTAATCTCCTTGTAACTAATTCCCCGTAGTGATCACACAGTGCTGCATGCGCCATCTCTACGCCGCCAAGAACGAAACCGGAATGGCCACCGTCATTAGCCACGCCCAAAACGACTTCCTCCGTGCCTTTTGCGGCCACCACCCCGATAAATACCCCGAACCGCTCAGCACAGCCGAATGCATGGGCTCCTTGGTCGACGGCAAAGACACGGGCCGCAATGCCAAGCACTACGTAGTTGCCACACAAGACCAGGCTGTGCGCCGACTAATGCGCAGCATCAAGGGCGTGCCGCTCATCTTTGAGCGCCGCGGTGTCATCATCATGGAGCCCATGGCCGACGTCAGCGTGCAAGAAAAGCTGCGCGAAGAACGACTAAAGTTCCGTGCGGGCCTGAAGAAGCCTGCGACGGGCGAGAAGCGCAAGCGCGACGACGACGACGGTCAGGACGATGCGCCAGAGGAGGATGTGGAAATGAAGGACGCGGCCGCCAAGAAAAAGAACAAGAAGAAGGCCGATGCACCGCTGAGCGCCGACGATGAGGCAGCGCTCGTGGCGAAACGCAAGGTGGACAAGAAGCAAAAGTACAAAAAGTACGGCAAAAAGGAACCAAACCCGCTGTCGGTCAAGAAGGCCAAGAAGCCGGTGGCGACTGTTGGCCCTAGGAAGTCTGGCTCGGCGGCAGCGGCAGCAGGTGGAAAGACGAAGAAGGCGACAGGCGGCGAGGACAAGAACCGCAAGCGGAGAAAGACGGCTGGTGCTGGCGGAGAGGCGGCTTAGGCTCGGGGTTCTAGCGGCATGGAGTGGGCTGGGACAGCAAGGCAGGAAAATTAGGTATTATTTTGTTTGTGCATATTTGCTGGTTATATTATTATAGTTCTGGAATCATAGAATCACTGCGGCGACCAAGGCAGCCGCACTTCCCACGTCTACTTCTTCTACAACCTTTGGCATGTAGTAGTACTTCTTCAACTTCCACGCTGACTTTTTGAGCCACTCTCGCGTCTACTTCTTCAACGCCGCAAACCTCCGCTCCAGCTCTGATATATCAGGCACCTGCCCCCCGGGACCAGACCCCGACTTTTTAGCTGCTGCTGGCTTCGGCTTGGGCTTTGGCTTTGCCGCCATGCTGGAAATGTCTCGTGAGTTTAGCGTCACTTTGGGGTGCACATTGTCCGTCGACATTTTTGGCGGGACAATTGTCAGCGGCGACTTGGGCGCAATGTCTGCGGGCGGCGTCGCTTCGCTCAGCGCCTTTTGTTCCTCTTCCTCTTTCGACAATACATGTTTGTCAACACCGCCATCCTCGTCGCCAGCGAGCAAATCGCCCTCTTCCTGCTCGTCATCGTCGGCCAGAAAATCCGGCGTGTCCCGGTGCGGCCACGCGACGCCGTACGCATGCGCAATCTCCTCGAGATAGCCCTGCACCAGCTCCTCGCGCGGCGGCGTAACCTGCAGTTTCTTGACAATCTTTTCGCTGACGCCGCCGCTCGAGTTGTCCGTGGCGCCCAGGACAAACTCTTTGCCAAAGCGCTCGGCGAGCAGCCCGCGCACCGTCTGCAGCTCCTTGATCTCCGTCTTGGGCGCCGCGTAGATGAGGCTCTTGACAGCCTCTTCCAGACCCGGATCGCAGGGGCCAGAGCCCTCGAGCAGGCCGGCACGCGCCAGCAGCAGTTCGCAGTATAGCTCGAGCAGCTCGTGCAGCTCGGTCAGGATGTCGGTGCGGATGATGTTTTCGACGCGGATGCGGGCTGATTCGACTTTGCCCTGTTCGAGCAGCTGGGCCATGGCGCGGCGGTTCGTCTTGGAGAGCGCTTCGTCACGTTTCTGCACCATGCGGAGACGGGCTATGGCCAGCTTGAGCTGGACTTTGATCTTGGTCTACAATACATGCATTGTTTAGAGTTAGCAGGATGATTAGGGTTAATTAAGTACCATGGAGGATTGACTTGCAATGTGTGTGGGAGTGAGGTGCGGAGGTGCCATTTTGAGTCGCTCTAATATGAATAAACCAATGAATAAAATACAGTTATTGATGATACGCTATTGATACAGAGAAGTTAATTTGATTTATTGATTATGACGCAAAGCTGTTCCAGAACGCTGTGGGGAAGTTGCAAGGAAGAGCTTCCCAAGCTGCACGAGCGCTGACTAAGCGCGCAACTATAAAGATCGAAGAGACGTGATCAGTAGTCCGAGTTATAAGCATAACATAATCGAAATTCGATTGGAAAGCCGTCAGTCCAATACTAAATCGATGTTTATCAAAAGAAAATATTGCATCCATCTTAGTTGATGTCCCTGACTCTGCCTGGCTCAGCTTACAGCAACAATTAAACCCATGGATGCTTCGTCATTCATGGCCTTCATAGGGCCATCATGGAGGAGCCGTGGTCATATGCTATTGATTCTACTTAAAGGTTCATTGCTATAATTAGTTGGCAAGCCATATTTTACTTTGCATTCCGTAATTAAGAAAAAAAAAACGTTGCGAGCATGCACTACTAAACTAAGTAGACCCTGATATCAGTCTTCCAGCCCCGGTCCTCCAAAGAATTCACCACGTCGAGAAACTCGGGAGCTTTCTAGGACCGAGCCAGGGTACTGAAAACACCATGATCTGATAATAATAACCAGAAAAACTTTCAGCTATATCACGAACCTTTTTTTTTCACGTAAAGTAGCAGCTGTTGCGCCGCGGCGGCGAGCTGATCATGCGCTTACTAAGCGACAAAACGCGCCACAGTTCCTCCCACTCGTCAAATGTATTTAGTGCCTTGGCTTCCTCCCACTCTTCCTCGGCCAGGGTGTAGAGCCACTGGATAGTTTTGCCGGCGAATAGGAACACCATACCAGCACACAACAACGACTGATGGCTCGGGTTTATGCCCGTAAGTGTCTGCAGCTAACCAAAGAGCCCAGAGACAGTATGAAAAAGCTCAATATTGCCCCTGAAAGTGCTGAGACTAACTGCCGGGCCCGCACCTTTGCAGTGGTCAAGAAGACATCCCGGTTCAGCGTACCCAAAGTGGGGCAGCGCGGCACTGTGGCTCTGCATAGATGAGCCGTGCGACACAGAAGGAGTGGGCACAGGAGGAGCTGAAACACACAATTGGAAGTCCTGCCACTGGTCTATGGTCTTCTGGTTTGCATCTAGCCGGGCTTTCATGGCGGCGAAAGCAGTGCAAAGCTGGGCTACATCATCGTTCAGGCTACCAGAGCAGCCAAAATCGCCAGGGCCTGTGTAACTGCTTGAGTCATTTTGCACGAACGCACGGAAAGGGAGATAGATGCCTTTCCAAATTTCTGTACCAAGGACTCCAACCAGACGGAGATTCTTTCTGGTGTGATGGGACACTCCGGCGTAGATGCGGATGCTTTTATCAGCGGGATCCTAAAAGTATTCCGCCCGTAGAGCAAAAGCCGCCATGCGCCACTGGCGGCTCTCAAAGAACCCGGTTTTACGCAGAACATTGTAGTGAGCAGCCTCGGAAAAAGTGGCACGGTATAGTAGCCGCCAAGTTGCACATTGTGCCAATGGCCTCATCGAGCTCATCGTAAAAATGTCGAATTGGCCGGGAGTCCGACATAGAAGCAGCCCAGCTGTGCCCATCGTGTTTTAAAAGCCCGCCGAGCGGCTCTTAGAAGCAGGCGCCATGTTTCCCTGCTGGCTATAGGGAGCGTAGGACTAAATGTCAGCTGTCGGGAGCGTCCGGTGACAAGAAGGTCGGTGTGTCGTTGGAGATGGCAGATCGGCAAAGGCAACGTAAACAAAGCAGAGAAAAACAAGAGATAAAATGGCGGTTCTCAAGAGCTTTCCTCCAAGATCTTCTCTGTTATTGTTTTGTTATCGAAGCGACCACTCTGTACAACGGATTACCGGTATACTGCTCCACATTGGTTCCACAACATATCACGTGCCCGGGATATTAGCAGGAACCCTATGAATACTAAGCCCTAGGTGTTGTCAGCACAACCTGCATCTTGCTCAATGACGAGCCGTCCGTCTCTCTAGGACGCATGGTCCGAGTTTTGAAAGACCACTGACATAACCTTTCGATCCCTTGAGATACTGTCGCCACAAGGATACACAACCTGATTCTACAAACCCCCAGAATCACTCGCGAAAGCCCGTCTCTCTGTTGTCGTTGAGCAAACTGCTAATGCCTACGCTGCTTTACAAAACTGTATACATGTTGATAAAGTGATGGGTAAGAGTCATAGTACTGTGTCGTTCTCCGTAGTCTGCTCGCTTTGCAACTTGAAGGATCCTGCATAAACAGGGATCAGGGTCGGTTTTGGGGTTGCACACGAATCACAGAAAGCCATTCGTGGCCGGCGACACACAATCGTCAGTGGCCTAACAGTGCACCCAAGAAAAGTTTGATGATACTTTGAATAAGGTTTCTCTTAACATAATATACACGACTGTCAATCACGTGATTTGCGCCACTCTTCCCCCACTCAATGCGACATACAGAGGAATTATTAACTCGCCAGGGTAGACTGAATAGAATTTTGGGTAGTAACTCGGCATTAGATATAGCGCTGTGATTAGTGTGCCTATGTAGGACAGTAGCTAAAGGCCTTCTAATAAGAGTTCTTTGGCAAAGGTTACCACCTGCAGACCATTAGGTTCTGCAACTGTCATTACAATGCTTCACGGGCTGTGAAAACCGTTCGTTGATGTTAACACTAAGCCAGCACACTGGACCAACGCCGCAGTTCTATGGAATAGCGCTTTGGAGGTTATGAGAAGCCGTGACATCCAATCTCCGTAGATTCAATACTGCATCCTGGCTAGTTAAAGTCAGTGAACTCAATGCCAACGACCGAGATAGAGTTAGTGATACAAGTTAAGTGCCACCAAAATAATAAAAAAAAAAAGAGACACAAATAATTTGAATGTAATCTATTGTAAGCCAAGTATCCAGATACCCCCTAGTTTTGAAAACCTCCCTAACGCCAATAAGCTAAAACAGAATTCAATCTTCACTATACAGGTCCAGCAGCCTTGGCCTCCGCTTTGACCTTTCGCATCTGGCGTTTACTCATCTGCGGCTCTGTCACCTGCTCTGCCTTTCTCTTGCGCTCATTCGCCTCCTCGGCCGACTCCGTCTTCGCTGCCATCTGCACTACATTTACAATGCCACGGAACCCCGTGCGCTTGATGCCCTCATTGACAACAACCCCGCGCGGCACCTCGCGCAACCCCTCACTGCCGCGCTCGCGCTGCAGCCCAAACACTTCCAATAGATTAACCAGGTCCGCCGGCGCCCGCATGTCCAGCGCGCGCGCGCCGTCCCTTGCGCCGCTGCTAACCAAGATGCCTCGGCCACGCGTGGCGCGCGTGAGCGATACAAAGTTGGCAATCCACGTGCTGCGCGCGGCAGGATCGATGGCACGCACCATTTCGGCGTAGTTGGCTTCGAAGCGCACGCCGCGCCCGATAGCCGTCATGCACGGCTTTGGCCGGAACGGGTACGGATGGCGCTGCGTGAGGTCCAGCGAAATAATGGGGTAGTCTTGCACGTTGAGGCAGGCGGACAAAAACGCCTTCTCGGTCGTGGGCCGGATCGCAAGGATGTCGTAGTGTGGTATCAGGGTTTGCAGTCGGTGATTCTGCGACGGATCGTCGATTACAACGGTCGCGCGGCGCAGAATCGTAGGAAACCTCCGCGGGGTTTGTGCGCTGGAAAGGGGGACTTGTTGTGCTTCTTTCTGCTTGGTAATGGCAGTTACTATCGAAGCTGGTAACGGCATCGGCGGCGTCGGTTGTACAGGCACCGGCGCCTGGATTGTGGTGCTGAGAGCTACAGTCTTGTAGCCAAGAGTGGCGGCATAGGCAAGAAGCGCTTGGAGAGTCGCATCGTCGGCAGGACCGTTGGGTGGTGGCCACGTGATATTCAGATCAAACATTGTGCTAAAGACTAGACAGAAAAGTATGTGGAAGAGATCTGCGCAAACAAAACCTAGTTTCGCGCAATAGACAAGGCTGCGCTATAAAGAAAAAAAAATCGCCATTATCAAAGTGGGATATCTACCGATTAATTGGTCGCCTTGCGTAGTGCCCCACTACATGGTTGTGGTGTAAGTCAGCGCTGACAGGGTTGTAACATCCCACTTAGGGTTGAGCAACTAATAGCAGACTGAATGCCAAGATTGAAGATCATAACCGTCATAAGGGTATCTATTAACTGCTAATTTTATCATCCATATTCTATTTTGCATTTTCTGTATACAACAGCTCTTATGAAAGGTCCACACCAGCAAGACCATCAAACACCTCGTCCACAACGCCGCCTGCTTCCAGAACTTTGGAAATCATTTTTTCCAGCAGCGAGAAGCGCGCGCCACCCTGCGGTGCTCTCCATACGCCCGGCTCGGGCTTGCCAATGTCTTCTCTCGCGACAACCTTTTTGACCGCTGGCACCTGAGCGGGCACCGCCGAGTTCTCCGAGTTTGGCACACCCGGCGCCGTCAGTCGCGACGGCGGATCGACTGTGCGCACGGCAAGCAATCTGATGTCTGACTTGACGTCGACGCTTGTGCCGCTGTTGTACTTGGCGACCGAGACGGCGAGTGCGGTCTCGGCGACAGCAAGCTCTTGTTGTGACGGGTCAAAGATGATGTTGTTGCCGATGGAAACGACGAGAAGAGTAATAGGCGGGCTGGATCCTTGTTCGCTGGTCGAGTATAGAGGCATCGAGGCGTTCCAGTCGTCGCTGAACATGGGATCTTCGTCGCCCTCTGAAACCAGCTTGGGAACGCGCGCAGAGAGCAGCGCAAGGTGTGTCGTGAGAGAGAGAAGAGGAAGGGGGTATGAGAGAGGAGTCGAGATCAGAAGAATCTATATCCAGTGGTTAATCAGAGTTCGCATGGCAAAAATAAACGTCGACATACATCAAGATAGAGCTTCCAGTGGAAGCGCGAGTTGATTGTCAGCTTCTTGGCAAACGATCCGTCAGCTACCAACGCCTCGTTCAGCATGGAGGCCAGAAAGATTGTGCTGCTTTCGTCATCGCGGTACCCCGGAATCTCGATTGAAATCTCCACCCACTCGTTGCGGGCGCGAACATCGCCGGATTCGTCGCCCGAGCGGTCCTGTTTTTCTGTCGCCTCGTCCTCGTGCACCTCCAGCTGGCTCGAACCCAATGTGCGTTCAATCTCTGCCTTGATTCCAACCAGGGCCTCGGTGCCGTCGGAGAAGCACACTCGCGCACTGCCGTTGGTGCCGGGCAAAACGCCCGTCTCGGCTGTCAGCGGCCGGAACTGGGTGGACTTGCGGCCATCGGGGCGGATTGGCGGCGTGAGCGAGAGGGAGTCGTGCAGATAGGCCAGCTCAGCTGGTGAGAGTAGCATCGTTTGTGTGGAGGCCATTGTGGAGATATGGTGGTTGACGGTTGTGTTTTCGAGAAAGTCTAGAGCGCAAAGATGATGTATGTCGCAAGAAGTTTTGGCAAGGCTATGAAATTATTTTTTTTCTAGCTTGTGAGAAGTGGGGCATGGCTAGCACAAGGCTGATGGATGATTTACTTTTGTTCAACTTAAAGCTAGACCCCACTTACACCGTAAAACCCCAATGTTTGTAGCTTCATATGTAGGCGTTTTTGAGTGTTTTGTTTTCCTCTTAATTTTGGCCGTGGTTTTCTCTCAAACCCACCTCAAAATCTACCTCAAAAACCACCTGAAAATCCACCTCAAAACCCTTCCGATTAAACTTCTTGTCGACATGGCCACATTCCGCCGGTTCAGACCAGATGATCTGAACAAGTTCTCCAAGTGCAACTTGGATCCGTTGACGGAAACTTATGAAATCAGCTTCTACCTGCAATATCATGCAACCTGGCCGGCCATGTTCCAGGTGTGTGAAGACACAGACGGCAACATCATCGGATACAGTACGTGGTCCCTAGCTAGCAAAAATCCCGCCGCAGTCAGTATGCTAATGAACGCATCGCACCGCACCGCAGTCATGGGAAAGGTTGAAGAGTCGCCGCCCATGTACAGAGACACACCAAACTACCTGCCGTGGCACGGCCACATTACAGCCCTGACAGTGGCGCCGTCAGCACGCCGGCTAGGAATCGGCAAGATCCTGACGGACCAGCTAGAGCGTGCGGCCGACGACAACGATGCGTGGTTTGTCGATTTGTTTGTGCGCAAGAGTAACACGCGCGCAATTGCGTTTTACGAAAAGCTGGGCTACAGCATCTACCGCACGGTGGAAGCATACTATGGCGACCACTCAACAGACCCCACGGCAACAAGTGAGGATGCGTACGACATGCGAAAGTCGATGAAGCGGGATGTCAAGAAGGAGCACATTCGAGAAAACGGCGAAAAGTTTATTGTGCAGCCGGAAGATGTATGGTAAATAGAAGGAGCCGCTGGGTGGCTCAACGTAGAGCACAAAGCTGCCATTACAGTAGGCACAGTAAGCTAAGAATGTGATTTTGCTGTGCTGTACAAAGTAAATACGCAGTAGTACTACTACTATGCCGCCGCTACCATGATGGTGTTGGCGGCAGTAAATTTCCGCTTAGTCAGCTTTTTTTTTTTTTTTCAACCATCGGGCCTGTTTGAAGCCAACTTGATATGCGCCGGCCGACGAGCGCATTTCCATACATACGGAGTACTTACTTATGACGGTCCCTGATTTGTTTTGCTTTGTTCTTTTTTGCCCTATTTTTCCTTTCACTTTATCGGTTGTTTACGTAGGCGGTGGCAAACGCTTTTTTTTTTTTGCATGTGAAAAAAAAAAAAAAAAAAAAAAAAAAAAAAAAGAAAACAGAACCATATCGAAAAATCCACCCAAAACCCATTTATTCAAAGACCTACTCCATCCAAACTTAGTGCAAGCTCCAATTCATTGCCCAAATCTTTTGAGTCGATAATTTTCCGTCTCTGTTTCTCGTCCACCTTTTTCTCTCCCATTTAATTTTCTTGTCGGCCACGGAAAACGGACGCAACACAAGCCCCGCCAACTACGATTGTCGCACACTGTTCACCCATTCCAACATCAGAAACAAAGCTCCCCTCCCCCGCCAGATTCTCGTCGCTACATATACAGAATGAGTCTTTGTCAGGGTCGTCTTCAGGAGGAGCGGTGCGCACATCCCGATTGATTTGATTTGCGATCACGGGCATACCAGAACCAGCAAAAAAGTACTAACTGAGTGTCGCCATTCGTGAATCTAGGAAGCAATGGCGTAAAGATCACCCCTTTGGCTTTTACGCTCGTCCTCAGCGGAACGCGACAACGGGTGTTTTAGATATCAAGGTCTGGGAATGTGGAATTCCCGGCAAGGAAAACACCATCTGGGACGGCGGCCTGTTTAAGCTTGTGATAACGTTCCCCGACGGTAAGCTCATGTGGTTGGATTTTCTCAGAACCTCGCAACTAACTTGACCCTGTGCAGACTACCCTGCGAAGCCGCCGAAATGTAAGCTTGTCTGCAATGCTCTTCGTTGTCCCACCCACAAGCAGTCGCGCTAACAAGTCCTCTTTTCTCGCAGGCAAATTCACGCCGCCTCTTTTCCATCCTAATGTGTATCCCTCCGGCACGGTTTGTCTCTCGATTCTGGACGAAGAAAAATCGTGGAAACCCGCAATTACCATGAAGCAGATTCTTCTCGGCATCCAAGAACTGCTCGACACGCCGAACCTCGACTCGCCCGCCCAGGCCGAGGCGTACTCGACCTACAAGAATAACAAGCAGGAATATGAGAAGCGCGTCCGGCGCGTGGTCCGCGAAAACCCCGGCAACTGATATTGGCCGGCGTGGGCGAACGTGTTGCTGCTTTGACCATCAGTCGACCGAACGATTGAGTGGAGGATTGGGACTGTGACGGCGGGTTTGCTACTTTGGCTGAACCCAGGACGTCAGCAATAGGGCTCGTGTGCAATCTAAACTGGCAAACAAACGCATGTTTCCTCGCCCGAGGCTTGGCTTGCTGATCTGTGTCTTGGTCTACGGGATCGTCACTATTCCAACCCGTTTATTCTGTGCAACGACGCCTCTATATTGCTTCCCGGGTCCTCTTATTCGCTTTTTCTTTGTTTGTGAAGCCTTGCTTACTACCTCTTTTTTTTTTTTTTTTTTTTTTATTCTGCCTTGATTTTCCTTGCTCTCCTCTTTTTGTTGTTCTTGTCTTTCCTGGAGTTCTTGTGCCAAACGGCAAGGTAGGCGCGGATATGGGAATACCGTTTTTTATGACTGGTCGCGATTTCTTTAATCTTTCTGTTGGACAAAGGCCTTGATTTAATCGCTGGCTTTGTTTTACTTGTGCCATTACGAGACGTGCAGTTATATCTAGAGGTGGTATGATGTGTTTTCGGGTGCTCATTGTACTCAATAGTAATGGAAACGAGTGCTAAATCTATGCGCTACCATGTTTTTGAAAATCAAGTGTGATTACATGATTATTTCCAAGTGTCTGTTTGATTTATTGAGTTTCTCGTAAAATAATACAATTTTAAGTGGGTTGATAGCTCATCATGATCTTTCAATGTAAATCTTGAGCTTGACGTTTTTAGCAGCCCACTATATTTTACAGGGCTATTTGACCAGGCTGAACTTGGACAAGCACAGTAACCAAGGGCCAAGGCTGCGCAAACCACTTTCTCCTTCAACGCAGACTTTGACTTGAAGTTTTGTCTCTTGTCAACATTTTTATTCATTTTTTTTTATTCAAGATACTTTTGGCCAAACACTGGGCTGTGATTCTCAGCATTGATTGTGTACCCTTTTACTTAATTGCAACAAATTTTCACGCCATCCTACGTGCAAACATATAAGCAAAATACAACAACCCACGACACGTCATGGGTGGCTCACCGCCTCGCCGTGAGCGTAGCCGCTCGCCTTCTGCGCGCGACGGCAAAGACCGCCGCGACCGTGATCGTGACGACCGTCCGCGCAAGTCCCGCTCCGGTGGCGGCTTCGCCTGGAAAGACAAGTCGCGCAGCTCCACGAACCATGCCGACGAGCGCAGCGATCGCAACAAGGGCGGCCTGGACCGTGGATACCGCCGGCGCGAGGAGGATTCGCGTCGCGACCGTGACTGCGATAGGGACCATGAGCGGGATAGAGATCGCGATAGAGACAGAGATAGACGCCGCGAGCGCGACTATGATCGAGACTCGGGGCGGGACCGCGATAGAGGCAAAGACCGGGAAGGGGATCGCAAGAAGAAGGACAAGAAGACAGCATCATCGTCTACAGCTCCGCCTCCACCTCCGCGCACGGGCGGTGGCGAGGAAATGATTATCGTGCACGTCAACGACCGGCTGGGCACCAAGGCGGCGATTCCGTGCTTTGCATCGGACCGCGTCAAGGAGTTCAAGATTCTGGTGGCGGCGCGCATCGGTCGCGAGCCACATGAAATTCTGCTCAAGCGTCAGGGCGAACGACCGTTCAAGGATCAGTTGAGCTTGGAAGATTATGGCGTCAGCAACGGTGTGCAGATTGACCTCGAGGTTGACACTGGTGATTAAGCTTTGTTGGATAGAATGTTTTGTGGTTTAGTAATGAAAATGTCACGTCTTTTTGCCTCTTGACTTTACAACTCCGTGAAAAAAATGGCTCAAATTTCAACAGGCTACCGACAATAAAACAGAAACATGATATAGAAACGACAAGCAGGCGAAGCACTGAAACTGAATCCCACTGCCACTCCAACACAATAATGGCCCGAAAGGAGATGCATCTTGTACGCTGTATATGCACAACCAACCAAAAATGAAAAAAAAAAAAAAAAAAAGACCCAAAACATGACAACCCCCAATCAGTCTCCAGAATACCAGTGCTATCCACTAACAGTATATATGGTAGTATTTCACAATCATACAAAGCTTCTACTGTTTACTTCTTCTGCGCCGACGGGCCCATGTCCTTGTCAAAGGCACCCACTGACACTTCGAGGCTAGCCAGAGCCCGGAGACCGACATACAGGATCGTCATCATGAAGAAGGTAGCCAGAAGAGTCATGTAGATACCTGGATTTCGTTAGTCTTGAACCATAACTTGAATATAGGTACAAGGTCAACCTACCGGCGTTGAACAGCTGGTACTTTTCGAAAAACTTGCGGTTATCGACCGTCGCGTTGGACTTGCGCGGAATCACATCGTCCCGCTTCATGCCCGACGAAAAGACCGTCTCAAACTGGGCCTCGTACTTGAGATCGCGCACGTCCGAGAGGTACAAAATGGTGTACGAGTTGCCGAGCGGCGTGTTGGCCACCACGTCGGCAATGATGTCGTCGTTCTCGCGCATCGCAGCAGCCCGGTCGGCAGTGTCAGGCAGCGTCGGCAGCGGCAGCGAGCTAATCGAGATCTTGCCCTGGTCGTAGCGCGAGGCGCAGGCCTTGCGAATAAACGACAGCAGATCCTCCGAGGCAATCTCACCGTACATGCCGGCTACGGAGTACGTGCTCTTGATGGCGTCGCCCTGCACCATCGAGTACAGCATGGGCGACGCGGTCGACGATTCGAGGTCTTTCGAGTGCAGGCTGGGCTGCGAGATGACGACATACTTGTCCGTGGGGCAGCTGGCGAGGAGGTTCTTGGCCGTCTTGAGAACGTGTGTGTTGCTCTGCAGCTGGTCGATGGGCGTGGAAGCATCAAGGCTGTGGGAGATGCGCGCATTCACGTTAGCCACGTTGGTTTCATTCAATAGACGAGCGAGCTGTAAACAAGACATCACTCCAACATCACCAAAGAATCAAAAAGAAATAGACTTACGCCGCAGTCGACGACAGGATAAACGGAGAAGTATCAGAGAACGCCTGGGCGGCGGCGCAAAGCGCAACGGTTCCGACAAGAGTAGAAAAACGCATGGCTATCGATAATTTCTGACCATGCGATACGATAATTCGGGGACAAAAATGCGGCGCTGTATGAGTGGTTTCAAAGGAAGAAATAAAAGTCTGTCGGTATCAAATGTGGTGTCAAATGTGCTCGAAACCTACAAACGAGCGTCAATTTAGTAAAGTGCGAAGCGACAAGCTCATGCTCTTAGGCGGCGGCGCGCAGTAATGGATGACTAAGCAGTAAGGGTTAACGGGGGTTAGTGCTTCTTGGCAAACTACCCACCCGGTGCTAATCAAAAACGTCCACACAACACTACGTCCTCCCCAAATGGATGCCAAACCACATCTCTCAGCCGCGCCGCAGGTACCGCCACGCCGTTTTCCTTGACTCTGTCTGGCGAAACCACAACACCGCCCTGGCCCAGCCAAGTCGGCGCAATCGTGACAATGACAGAGTCAATCAGGTCCTGGCTGTCGACATGAAGCAGCGAGTTAATAATGTGGCCGCCTCCCTCCACCATGACACTACCGAGATCCTCCTTGGCCAAGATATCCAAGATATCAATCCACGCAAACCGGCCCGCTGCATCCACCGGCACAGCCAATACCTTGCCCCCGTGCTCTTCCAGAATCTGCTTCTTGGCTGCGGCAACGTCAGTGTTTGCCGCAACCAACACAAACGGAGCCTTACCCTGTCCCTCGCGGCAGACCTCAAATACTTTGCTCTCTCTGGTAAACTCCCAGCGCGCATGGGGATCAATCACAATTGGACGCGGTTGTTGGGCCAGAGTGCTTCCAAAAATGCGGCAGTTCAAAGCGGGGTCGTCTGCAACGGCAGTCCCCACGCCAACACAAATGGCAGCATGACGACTGCGGAGATAGTGTGTCATTGCCTTAGAGTCGGGTCCGGAAAGCCGTGTCCGCACTCCGGGAGCAAGAGATAAGGACGAGTCAAGAGAGGTTGCAAACGTTAGGGTTACATAGGGCTTTGTAGATTTGGACAACGGGGGCATATAGGCCTCAAGCTTGGCCTGGTCAGCCTGTGAAAAACTCAGAGCATTTGACATCTAGAGTATGTTAGTGCTGGTCGGGAGCTTCATATTGTTACTTACTGCGTAGTTGGATTTGTCAAGCGAACAAATGTATTTAATGCAGTAAAATTCTTCACGAATAAGTAAAAGTCGTCACGAATAAAAGTCGTCACGAATAATGAAAGTAGTCACGAATAAAAGTCGTCACGAATAATGAAAGTCGTCACGAATAAGTAAAAGTCATGTCAGGAATGAGATATGAGCTAGCTAAGCTGTAGCTCCACTTAACCGTCTACTAAATTTCACCGCTACTGACCACTTACATCAGCGAGGCTACAGATTAGAAATGTTTCCAACAAGCATCCGGCCTAACCTCAAATCCAAGCCAAGTTTTTTTTTTTTTTTTTTTTTTTTGATCAAGATTCACAAAACTACCACACATACAATGGAACCCACAGACGCGACAACAGAAGCGCCAGTTGCGCTCTTCAAAAAGCGTGGCACTAAAGGCAAAAACCTGCGCAAGCGACCTGCGACGCCACCTCCCGCTTCCGACTCCGACTCCGACTTTGAATCGACCGACGACGAAAGCACAGGCCAGCGTGTCAAGCGCCTAAAAAAGAACTCTGGCACCGCTGGAAAGCCCAACGTTGTAAGCGCCTCTTCGGCTGCCGGCCCTGCCGCCCCGACCACAAAAGAACTGAATGCGACAGTCTTCGAGGCTGAGCGCAGCGGCATCACCAGCGCCAACGACGCGACAAAGCAGCGCAACTGGTTTGACGAGGTCGCCGAGTCGAAAAAGCCAAAGCAATCAACACAAGCCAAGGAAGCGCCTATAGCGGCGCCCGACGGCACATACAAAGGTCTTGCGAATCAGACCAAATTCTTCGAAAAGAACCCCAACGCCCCGAACCGCACATACGGCCCAATGAAGGCTGCCTCGAATATCCGTACCATCACAGTCACTGACTACGCGCCCGACGTGTGTAAAGACTACAAGCAGACGGGTTTCTGCGGCTTTGGCGACAACTGCAAATTCCTCCACTCGCGCGAACAAGTCATGCAGGGCTGGCAGCTCGACCGACAATGGGAGAATGTCAGCAAGGGCAAGAAGAACATGGGCGGAACCGTCATGGCCAATGCTGCCGACCGGACATTAGGCGCCAAGGATGCCGGCGACGATGACTCCATTGACGCGGCAGAGGCGGCGCTTCTCGAAAAGATTCCGTTCAAGTGCATCATCTGCAAGGAGGACTACAAGGCGCCCATTGTCACGCGCTGCGGCCATTATTTCTGCGAGAACTGCGCACTGAAACGGTATCGCAAAGATCCATCGTGTGCGGCCTGTAGTGTTGGAACGAATGGAGTGTTTAACGGGGCGAAGAAGCTAAGCAAGTTGTTGGAGAAGAAGAAGGCGCGCGAAGAGCGGTTGGCACAGGAGGCGGAGGAGGAGGAGGATTAGCCGCGGCTTCTTTTCGTTGTGGTTACACATGTTTAATCACGATTCGTTTTCTTGACTAGATGCATTATATAAATGAGTAAAAGTACATATAGGCCACCTTTTAGCCTTGGAAGAACTTCGGCCAGGTCACTTGTGATTTAACAAACAGCCGCTTCCCCAACGCCGGTCCATGAGTAGTGAATTGAAAGCAAAAGAAAAAAAGAAAAAAAAAACAAGGCAGTATACGGCCAGAAAAAAAGGTAATAAAACAACAAAGAAGAGAAGGAGGAAATACGAGCAATAAGTAGTCGCACATCAAAAGTCGTCGTCGTTGGACGTCCGCATCCACGCATCAATGGCCACACCAAAGGCCGCAAAGGCCGCACAGCCACTGACAGCTGCCAGCGGGCCGTTGTTGCGCGAAATCACGCCGCCCGTCAGACAGCCGGCATACGCACTGTTGAGCAGATCGTGCTTGGCGCGGAAGCCCTCGATGCCGCACTCGATGCCGGCGTACAGCGCGCCCAGGCGACCAAAGCTCTTGGCGGAGGACCACGAGCGCGCGCCCATGTCCTTGAAGCCGTGGGCGAGTTGTTGGCGCAGCGGGAGCGAGGAGATGGTTGTTTGCGTACCGCCGACGGTGTGGTAGGGAGTGTCGTAAGCCATCTGGAAGGACACGACGTTAGTGGATGACTGTTAGAGGAGGGGAGGGGAGAGAAGAGACGTACCGAGGCCATGAACATGCCGAAAAGACCACCCATACCGAAACCCATCACACCCGAGATAGCACCCTTGGTGATGCAGTTTTGCATCGCCGATTCCATCTACACACACACATAGCGTTAGCGCAGTCGATACTTATGACGAATCCAGGTACCACCAACTCACCATCTTCTCCATCTGCTTCTGCTGGTCCTCGGGCGACCCAGCAACCATGTTGGCAAAGCCGGGAAAGGCCTGCGGCATTGACGGAATGTTGTTGTTCATTGTGGAGAGAAATTGCGCAAAAAAAAGAAAAAGGAAAGGTTGCAGGCCGCGGGAAGCTGTTCGGAGCTTCAATCCGGAGCTGGGCAGGCCGCAGGCCGCCGCCCGAAAAGTTTGGCAGCCGATAAGATAGAGACGGCTGTAGGCGGCTGGCAGGGTATAGGATGTCAGCTGGCAGGGAAAGTAGGCGGGGCAGATTTATCTTATCAGTTTAAGTCTAGACCCACCTTCAAATTAAATAGCTGCGCGCTTCGCGCCGCCTTGCAGCACAAGGCTGTAACACAAGCTCTACACCAAACTCTACATCGCAATTCAATTCAATCCAAGGCGCATCCACAGCCGCCAACCACTTTACATCATCACCAATTTTTCTTGTTGCGCAATTCACACTCCGTCGAAGCCGAACTCTACACTACGCCAACCTTGAAATAATCGACACTTTTCCAATCAAGCGCGAGCTCAATCGCATTCTCCATCGCATACTTGGGCTTTTCGTCTTTACCACTCGACCACCACCATACACAATAATCCCCTCCTCACAATGGCCTCCGCCTCAACACCACAAGCAAACGGTGTGGCCACTACACCCTCGGCCGCGCCTGACGCCCCCCTCGCCAACGGCACCTCCACAACGGCCCCCGATGCCACGGCCGAATCCTCCAGCAACCCCAAGCCGGTGTCTGCGCCACGACCACGCGACTCGCGCGTAATTGAGCTGCTACTCAACTCGCAGGGCGTTACGTCGTACGAATCGCGCGTGCCGCTGATTCTCATGGACTTTGCCTACCGGCACACGTCGGCCGTGCTCAGCGACGCCATCCACCTGTCGACAGACCCCATCACCACGGGCAAGCAGGCGACAGCGCCAGCAGCGGGCGCCGAGCCGGTGGTCACGTCGACGGCCATTAAGTTGGCAGTGGCGGCGCGGCTGGGGTTCCAATTTCGGGGCGGTGGCGCGGGCGGCGGGCTGAGTAAGGAGTGGCTGCATGAGTTGGCGCGCGAGCGGAATAAAGTGGCGTTGCCAAAGGTGTCGCAGAGTGAATGGGCGGTGCGGTTGCCGAGTGAGCGGTTTGTGTTGAGTGGGTTGGGATGGGGCATGGCGGATCGGTGGGAGGAGGCCGAGGAGGAGTCGAGCGAAGAGGATGAGGATGATGAGATGGAGGATGCTATGGATGGCGTGGAGAAGACGAATGATGAGGATGTTGGTGGCGACGGGGTTGAGGGCGGTACGATGGAGGATGTGTTTGGTCAGGATGTTGACATGGACGAAGATATGGATAATGCTTAGGTGTAGTAATGCAAGTCGCGGAGGCTGCTCCGCTGATGTTTTAATGTTGCTTTTTGTTTATATATATCTTGCTAATACAGCGTTGACTACTATGTCTAACAGGCTATCTATACGCCGTTCATGACTTACACGGCGTTCTGACGTAACTTACAAGCCCACCAGCTTCTCAGGCAAGCGAGGATTCCGCTGCAGGGCCTCCTTTTTGGCTAACATTTCCTCCTCCAGCATAATCTTCATCATGGCGCGCGCCTTGTTAATATTGTCCCGCCGGTCCCAATCCATCTGCGCATTGACATAGTCCTGGCCGTTCTTTAGCGTACTCTCGTACGTATCCTCGTCATTCAGCGACTCATCAACCGCCACGCCATTCCGCTCCATCACCATGCCGACAATCTCCTCCCACCAGTCCTCTTCAATCGCGCCATCCATGACCTCCTCGGCACACTCGCGGTACTGCGCGCGATCCTCGTGCTGCAGCACTTTGTGGCGCAGGATATTTGACAGCGCCGGCGACTGCTTCCTGCCCAGCCGCAGAAACGGGATGCCGTGGGCCGTCGAGCACAGCCGCGGAATGCCGCGCTTGCCGTTGAGCGCTTCAAGCGGCAGAGGGCGCTCGGCCGAGATGTATGTCGGGACGCCGCCGGGGTCGCGCGACGGCACGCGGATCAGGAGCGGCTTTGTTATCGGCTTGGGCTTGGGCTCTTTGGGCGGTTTGGGCGGGTGTGCAGCAATATACTCGACGACTTGCCTGTGCTCTGCACTAGAGGTGTTTTGGGCCTTGACCAAAAGATTGACAAACTACGCGAGTTTAGTATCTTGAATGGTTAAGCAGTGAAAGACGCCTTCCTTACCTTGTACCCCGACACCAACGCGGCATGAATCAGCCGCGGACTAGTATCATTTTTATTTCGCCGGAACTGGCGTGAGATGAGCGGTAGAATCGGGTTCCGCTTGTCTGGCGGTACTTCCAGCGGCGACTGGTGTGAGCGCTCGGCCGAGAACTCGGCAGCTGTCAACGGCAGATGAAGGCCTTGTGGAATGGCAACCATCTGGGCTTGTCTGCATAGTGCGCGATACAGCGCAATACAGGCGATGCGGTGCTGAGAGCTCCGCTTAGGGATGAAGCGCATAGGCATTGTGTTAGCCCTGGGTTGTATTATTGTGACCCTGAATAGTACCTACGGAGTACTATTAGTGCTGATGGTGCAGACTTTTCTCAGTCCCGTTTAATGTTTACTTCCGCACTCACAACCCTCTAAAACCCGAAAAGAATCGGCAAACAAACGGCAAGGCCCCACTATTCCGTTCTTGGTCGCTAAACTTCAATTAGAAGCAAGCGCTCGGTGATTAGCGTTCACCGCCTTTTTTTTCTGCCGCCCGCTTTCAAGTCAGCTCGGCTTTGTTCAACAAAATCCATGAATTTAGTTGCCTCTTACAAAGTCAAGCCATCATTCACAATCTTTCCAAGCTCTGTATTATTCTTTTTTTTTTTTCGGCGACTTGTAATCATGAGCTCTTTAGTAGCGTCTGGACGCCGCCAAGCTGCGCGCGCCTGCAAGTCACTTACAGCGTCTTGCTCTACCTCTTCTGCTATTCTGCATGCTCTTCCGATCAGGGCCCCCCGCCAGCCCTCATTCGCTATCACCGCGCCGCTCGTCTGCCGCCTGCATCAAACCGCTGTTCAACGACAGCCCGAAGCTGAAGCCGAAGCCGAAGACAACGCAGGCAGCACCTCTGCGCCCCGCCGCACGCACTACGACATCTTCCCGGAGACCCTGGCCAATGGACCGCCTCCCAAGGGCCACTTTCCCATCGACGTGCGGGCGCTGCGGCGCGAATTCCTACGGCTGCAGGCACAAGCGCATCCGGACCTGCACCCGGTCAAGAACAAGACGCGCGCGCAGGCCATGTCGGCGCTGATCAACGAGGCGTTCAAGACGCTGGCGAATCCGCTGCTGCGCGCGCAGTACCTGCTGGGCCTGCGGGGGATTAATCCGGCGGAAGACGAGCGTACGTGCGTCGATTCTCCCGACCTACTGATGACGGTCATGGAGGTGCACGAGGAGATTCAGGAGGCTACGTGCGAGGAGGATCTGCACGAGGCGCGCGAGGCGAATGAAGAGCGTATCCGAGAGAGCGAAGATGTGCTGGAAAAGGCATTTAGAGAGGATGATATGGATACGGCAGTCGAAGAGTCGATACGGCTGCGGTACTGGGTTAATATCCGGGACAGCATTCAGAACTGGGAGCCGGGGAAGGCGGTGTCGGTACAGCACTAGATGGGATAGACAAGGGGGGGGGG
>LKBB01000113.1:40187-57135 GCA_001513885.1 Thielaviopsis musarum
GGGGGGGGGGGGGGGGGAGAGTTGTATGATAGATAGCCGTGTATATTATATTATATTAGAACACAAGCCAGCATTTATAGCCATCATAGCACGTAAAACGGTCGTTAAGCAGTCATGTCCCTGGTCCTTTGTATCTTCCGAGTCCTCACAGCACCTTTTCATCATCCTTTGCCCTCTCTGCTCTCCGCACCTTTGCCTCGGCCCTCTCAGCTCTGCCCTCGATATCAGCCAAACGCGCCGAGCCCTCCAGCATGCCGCCCTGATACCACGCACGAACAATCTTTTCACTGCGCGTGCGCAGCTCGGCAATCTCGGCAGCCTGCACGGCCTGCACGGCTTCCAACGCACGCATGCGGTCGGTCTGTGCCAGCAGCGCAGCGCTCTGCGACGGCTCGGGAATCGGCGTGTCTTTGATGGCCGACAGTGCCGACGAGGTTGCAGGGAACGACGATGCAGCCGAGAGCACGACGGCGGAAATTTCGCTGGTGGAGAGTTGTGTGGGCAGGTCGGACGGGGCGTCGACGTGGAACAGCGACGGGAATGATTTTTCTAACCCGGGGTTAGCATTCAAGGAGTTTATAGTATAATGGTAAGGACGGACGGACGTATGCGCAGCAGCTCGCCGTACACGCGCACCCGCGAGACTATCCCGTTTAGTCGCCGCTCCATATCCTGGATGCGCTTCGAGGCCGGCTCGTCGCTGGGCTTGGGCGTAGGTGCCGGCTGTGTTGCTGGGTGGCCGTGCAGCACATGTTCCAGACGGAGTAGGCGGGCGTCGAGCGCCTCGAGCGTAGTCAGCGTGGTTTCGTTTAAGGCTTCAGCAGTCATTTTGTGTTGTGTTGATAACTAGGCTTTTGTGTAAGTTGGGAGCAAAATTATCGTCAACTGGAACCAATTTGATCATGTCTGTCGTTAATGGGATGGGAGCTTGAGGCTTATCGATAGCGCAAGTGGGGAGGGAGCTCGCAGCCGCTGGCCAGGGGAAAATACAGGTCTTACAGCACAACTGGGTAGTGGGGCAGCGCCTGACAGACGCTATAAGCTTCCACGCAACCCAACCAACTTTTTTATACAGACTTCGATAGGCAGTCATTCTCGACTTCACATCCGTTTTTTTTTTTCTCTCATTTTCTCACATACTCGCCTCAATCTCTGCCATGGCTGATGTTTCTCTGTTTGTAGTCTCGGACTACTCGGCGTCCGAGAGACGCATTACGCCGTCATGGACCATTGACCAGCTCAAGAGCAAGATGGAGAGCGTTACTGGCATTCCTCCGTCGTGCCAGCACGTCACGTACAAGACGCCCGGAGGCGACATTGTGCAGGTGACGGCGGCTGATGAGGAAAACACCACGCTGGAGTACCTCAACCTGAACCGCCAGGGCGAGCTACGGGTACGCTCATTCATCCCCCCCATCTGACGTCACATGTTCAACCCACTCTCACACACAGGCCCTTTAGATCAACGACACACGCCCCCCCTCGGCCCGCCCCAACTACGACACCTCCAACGTAGAGAAATACATGATGCCCGACGATGAATACGACAAGAAGAACGACTCGGTGCGCGCGTGGAAGCGCGCCAACAAGCTCGGCCGCTTTGACCCCGACGCGCCGGCCCTGGAAGCCGAGCGCCTGCGCATCATGGCTGAGGAGATTGACGTGCGCGGCATCACCGTCGGCAAGCGCTGCCGCGTGGGCGGTGATGACGAGCGCCGTGGCCGTATCGAGTATGTCGGCGACGTGGCCGAGATTCCCAACGGCGCCGGCCCGTGGGTCGGCGTGCAGCTGGACGAGCCCGTCGGCAAGAACGACGGTAGCGTGAGCGGCAAGAGATACTGGGGCGCCGAGTCGGCCATGAAGCATGGCGTGTTTGTGCGGGCCGAGAGAGTCGAGGTTGGTGATTTCCCGGTGCTGGATGATTTGGAGGAGATGGAGGAGATTTAGATACCCTTGGCACGAGTTTGACAAGTTTATTATGGCTCGTCTGAATAATATAGATCAAATAAGACAAAAAAAAAAGCAGGAAAAGCAGAAAAGACAGAAGCAAAAGTAAAGAGAAAAAGAAGTAAAAAGCAGCAAACAAAAAGAAAGAAAAAAAAAAAAACCCCCCCCACCCCCATCCCGAATGCCCAAAAGCAGAACCAAAGTTGTGTGTGTATAAAAATAGGACCCGTCATGACAATAATAGTAACCCAACATTTTGTGCTCCAACATCTCCAGCATCTCCATCACCTCTTGGCCATTCCCGGCGCCGCGCCAAACTGCTCCTTGCGCTCCGTCGTAAACATAATCTGTACCCAGTACTCCTTGGAATCCGGGTCCCAAAACGCAAACTGGTGGTCATCGCTCGTATCCAGTTCGCGCGCCGGGATCTTGAACCCCACCGTCTCGTACGGCTCGGCCGCCACCAGCAGATACTGGAAATTCTTATCGGGCTCCTCGACATGCTGCGTAAAGGCATTCATCACCTGCCACTTGGGCTGCGTCTCTACCGTGGCATTCGGGTACTGCAGCTGAAGCAGCAGCCCGTACTGGTGCGTCAGCGGGTCGTGCACCTTGGTCACCTTGTAACCCGGCCGGCCAATCTTGATGGTATTCCGCTTGGGGCCCTGCGAAAGCGCCAGCGGCAGGCCAGTGGCGGGGTCTATTTCGGCGCCGCGCGTGCCGCCCGTCTTTTGCTCGCGGGCTGCGCGCCGCGCCAGGTTTGTCTGGTGCTTCTTGCCCTGCGTGTGTGCCAGGTACGACCCGTCGTTTTGGTGCACTGTCAAGCACAGACGACACTCGAATGAGCCAATGTGGTTGCGGAAAAAGTACGGGTCTTTGTCGAGCGAAATGGTTTCGAGAGCGAGCTTGCGCAGACGTTCGCGGCGGTCGGCGTTGGTGGCGCTGTATGAGGCGACACCGCCGCCGCCGAATTTGGAGCCGGCGCGGTTTTGGTAGTCCATTTTGGGGGAGTTCGTGTGATTAGGGTTGTTCTAATGTGTGTAGTTCGTATGATGCAGGCAGTCCGGTGGTTTGTATGATACAGGCAGTCCGGTGGTGACGTGATGGTATAGATAGAAACTAAAGAGAAAAGTTGCGACAAGATGGTAAGAAGTGCAATAAAAAAAAGTGTGCAAGGCTCTAGTTTAGCCTTGTAAGGTGGGTCTGTCGCGAGGGATCATGGTAAGTGGTAACCCTAGTAACCCTAGACACTAAGTTTTTAATTATGGCAGACATTTGTCAGGCACAGCTTTTATATTTACTACATCAAACATTACTTCAACTACATTGCACCACCCACCCAACAGCCTACTCCTTCTTGGCCTCGCGAGCCGCCTTCTTCAGAGCACGCTTGCGAATGTCCTTGTGCATAACCAGGTTGTAGTAAATAGCCAGGGTGTTGTTGACCGTCACCGTGCTCTCAACCGCCCACAGCATCAGCGCATGGCCCCACCACGGCGTAATGGTGTTGGAGTTGCGCTGGAAGCCGCCGCGGCCAATCTTTCCGAGCGCGCTCTTGACAAAGCCGCGCGGGTTCGGGATAAACGCGCTGGTGCGGCGCACCTTGCTCATGGCCGTAGTGACCAGGTAGCTGAGCACGAGCTGCACGTCGATGCCGTCGGGCTTCAGCTCAGCGGCCAGCGACTCGCTCCAGTGCTGCAGGAAGGCCTTGGAACCGGCGTACGTGGCCAGGTAGGGCGTGGGAATCCAGCCCGAGAACGAGCCCATGGTCAGAATGAGACCCTTGCGGCGCTGGGCCATGATGGGCGCGACAATCTGCGTGGTCTTGAGCGTGCCCAGGCAGTTGATGGTGACAATGTTCTGCAGCTCGGCCTTGTCGGTCTCCAGGAAGGGCACGGGGATACTGTGGCTCTGGCCGACGTTGTTGATCAGAATGCCAATGTCCAGGCCGACAATTGAGCCAGCAAGGCGGTTGTAGTCGTCGTCCTTGTCCTGGGCATAGTCCATGGCGACAATCTTGGTCTTGAGGCCCTTGGCCGCGTACTTTTCCTCCAGCTCGGCAGCCAGGGCTTCGAGCTTAGACTGTGTGCGCGAGACGAGCACCAAGTTGAAGCCCTTGGCGGCGAGCTGTGAGGCGAATTCTTTGCCGAGGCCGTCCGAGGCGCCGGTGACGACAGCCCACGTGCCGGGCTTGCCATACTTGCGGAGCTACGGAGAAGGGACGATCAGTATTAGGCCCAGTTAGGCTAGAAACGAAAGAAAAAAAAAATGGCTAGGAAGTTTTAAGCGAGTTACAGAAGACGGGGGAAGATTTAAAGACGGGGGAGGATGTAAAGTAAAGAAGAAAAACTTACGTTGGTGCCGCTCAGAATAAACACGTTGAACACAAATTGAAGATAGTTGACAACCTTACCCAGCACCAGGGCGCCACCAAGGCCCATCAGTAGCAGCTGGACAGACTGCGGAACAGAGTGCAGAAAAGAAAGGGAATCCATGGTTGATTTGGTTGGTAGCCGAGATGGATGAACGAGGGAAGAAGAAGAAAAAGAAAAAAGAAAGAAAAAAGAAAGAAAGAAAAAAAGAAAGAAAAAAAGAAGAAAAACAAAAAAAAAAGAAAAGAGGAAATGGGGACTGAAAGTTAATGTTTTGGTGGGGCAAGCTTAGCTGCCGTTGAGCTTATAGCTTACAGAGATCAAAGCCGGGCGGGTTAAGCAGCAAAACCACAACAAAAAAACGGACATGGGTTTGAGTGCCTGCGGAGTAGATTTGGTTAGTCAAACCCACGAATTACTGTTCCTTGAATTGTCTGCTGAATTGGGCGCTTATAATCTCCAATGCTTCTGGCACAACCCTAACTAACCCAGCCGACCTCGGCAGCCGATAGTGGGGCTCGGCCACTGCTTTAGCGGCAACCCCACTGTAAACACCAGTCAGTATATTGCCTATATTGCCATTCAGTCATTTACTTCATTCAGTCATTTCATTGTTCTCTCAACTCGGTATCCAAATATTCACAATGGTCAAGAACGTTCTCATCGCTGTCATCGGTACGCCCCTCCCCCTCCCTGATTGTTCCATCACCCGCCGCTAACCCTAATCCAGGCGCCGGTGGTGTCGGCAAGTGCTTCCTCGGTCAACTAGCCACCCTGGCTACGCGCCGCCCGTCGCCTAAGCTGGACCTGTGCTACATCAGTAGCAGCAAGAAGGCCGTGTACCACGCCGACTACGCCGGCATTGACATTACCCGTGCCGCCGAGGCTCTGGCCGCCAGCAGCGCGCCGCCGCCGTCGCTCGCCGGCCTGGCCGACTACCTGGCCGGCGCACCCGCTCCCGTCATCCTGGTCGACAACACCAGCTCGCAGGATGTGGCCGACGCCTACCCGCTGTTCCTGCGCAAGGGCATCAACATTGTCACGCCCAACAAGAAGGCCTTTTCGGGCTCGTACGACCTGTGGACTGCCATATTCACTGCATCGGCCGCCTCGGGCGCCAAGGTGTACCACGAGTCGTCGGTCGGCGCCGGCCTGCCCGTGATTTCCACGCTCAAGGACCTCGTCGACACGGGCGACAAGGTGACCAAGATCGAGGGCGTCTTCAGCGGCACCATGTCGTTCCTGTTCAACTCGTTTGCGCCGACATCTAGCACCGCCGCCGGCAGCCAGTGGTCCGCCGAAGTCAAGAACGCCAAGGCTCTCGGCTACACCGAGCCCGACCCGCGCGACGACCTCAACGGCCTGGATGTGGCGCGCAAGCTGACCATTCTGGCGCGTCTGGCCGGCCTGCCCGTGGCCTCGCCCACCGCGTTCCCCGTGCAGAGCCTGATTCCCGCGGAGCTGGAGAGCTGTGCGTCGGGCGACGAGTTCCTTGAGAAGCTGCCGGCCTTTGATGCGCAGATGGAGGCTACCAAGGCTGCGGCCGAGGCGGAGGGCAAGGTGGTGCGCTTTGTTGGCAGTATCGATGTGGCGTCGCAGCAGGTCAAGGTTGGTCTGGAGAAGTTTGACCGGTCGCACCCGATTGCGTCGCTCAAGGGCAGCGACAACATCATCAGCTTCTACACTGAGAGATACGGCTCAAACCCTCTGATTATCCAGGGTGCTGGTGCTGGTGGTGAGGTTACTGCCATGGGTGTGACTAGCGATCTGATCAAGGTCATCAGCCAGCTATAAGCCTGGACGATAATAGAGAAACCAAATAAAATAAAATCAAATAAAAAAAGCTTTTACTGTGTATCTCCTCCAATTCTCTTGCTTTGTCTTATCCAATTTCATTGCCTTGTTCTCCTCCAACTTGTTGCCTTTTTCTTCCGATTTTCTTGCCTTTTTTCTCCAACTTTGTTGCTCGTCTCTTACACCTATTTTGTTACACAGTACTTGATACTGCCAAGCACCTCCGAAAATCATCGATTCTCACCCCCCTCTGCCTGCCGCTGCTGATCCAGAAACCTGCTAATTTCATCCAGCTTCATCAACACACTCTCAAACTTGTTAACCACGTGCCGCGTACCTTGCTGTGACAGTCCCCTCGATTCCTCTGAAACCGTATTAGCCAGTTTGCTCAACAGCGAAGCCAGCTCCGTCTCCGACTCCTGGTGCAGAGCCTTTTTACTTTTAAACTTGCGGTAAGCCGCACGAGGCGTCTCGGGCACCGGGCTAGCAAATGATTTCGATTCCCATTGCGGAGTCTGATGCCGCAACGGAGAACCTATGTGTTGGGTAGGCGTCGACGCGGGCATTGCTATATTGTTTTGGAATCGCTGGTTCTGACGGTTGATAGCAGTGAATCTCGGAGTGCGCGGTTGCTGGGGAGGAACCATGGAGTTCCCGTTTTGGCTGGCGTGTGTTGGGTTGTGGACAGCGTGTGTTGGGTTGTGGGCAGCGTGTGTCAGACTATGGCCATTATGTGTCTGAATGTGGCCATCATGTGCCAAACCGTAGCCAGCATGTGTCGGACCGTAGCCATGGGGAATCGCATTCGACGGTTGGCGTGTCGGCTGAAGGGGTGGCGACCGGTTGAATCTCAAATCTGATGCAGAATCAGCAAGTATGGTCTTTGCATATACGTCTTTGATTGCAACAGACTGCTTCATACCTTTTAAGTTGCTGTGATGGTCATTCTCCCAGGACGCTTTTACAGGCTGCTGCGGTGGCACTTCCTGGTGATTCTGGTGGGATGGTATCAAAGGCGGCTGGGCCTGCTCGTCAAGACGCTGATACGCAAAAGAGCGCGTATTCGATAACGGGCTTGAATTAGAGAAAGAAGCCGGCGAAGGAGTGTCCTCATGAAACCTAGCTGAAGGTGAATGCGTCTGTATCTGTCCACTGTTGTCATCCGGAGATAAAAACATCTCAATGGAAGGCATAACCCGGTGACTAGGCGTCTGTGGCGGAACTATGAGACCAGTAGCTTGTTGCGAAGCAGGCGCCATTCCGTCACCGGGGCTAGAGAGTTTGGAGCCCTCCCGGTACATAGAGCCTTGAGCCTGAGATGGGGATGACTGGTGCCCTCTGCCACTACTCACCAGCTCAAGACCCGACAGTTTCACAGGCGAAATAGGAGTCAGATCGCGACTGAGAGATCTCGTGGGGTGCAGCCGAAAGGCTTCAGCATCGCTAGTGATGGCTAAAGAAGTTAGTAGGCATTTGAGGACAATTCGGGCTAGGTTACTGACGAGGTATTTCTTGAGGGATAATAACAGTGCTAGTTTTGAGTGCCGGGGTTTTCCTGGTTCTAGAGCGCGGCTTTTTCGTAGTTTGTGCGGGTGTGGGAGCAGGGGAAGAAGCAGCGATAGAATCGGTAGTAGTATCAAGAGTGGAAGCTGGAGCGGTAGCTGAATCAGAAACTGGAGCATCAACTGGAGTAGAAACTGGAGCGGTACCAGAATCGGAAGTAGAAGTAGAAGCTAAAGCCGAGGCCAAGGCTTCACCAGTGTCAGCCGGCATTGCCTTGTCAGAAGTTGAAGCCGAAGCCGCATCAACCTCACCAGCCGCCATGGCCTCATCTGAATCTGGAGCCTTGGCCTTGCCCTTGGCCCTCCCTCTGCCTCTACCCCTGCTTTTGCCTCTGCCATTGCCATTCTTTTCGCTTGATTTGGTCTTAGACTTGACTTCGATATTCGTCTCACTCAACTGAGTCTTGGCATTTGTCTCGGTCGGCTTGGCTTTGGCTTTGGTCGCACGCGGCTTAGCCTTAGTCTTGGCCTTGTTCTCGCTTGGTTTGGTCTTGGACTTGATCTTGGAGGTTGAAGATTGCTTGTCGGTGATGCTTTTGGCGTCGGTATCATCGATATTATCGGCAGTGGCAGTTGGGGTGTGCTGGGCTTCAGCCTGGACTTTGGGTTGGAACTCGGGTTGCGCTTCAGTCTCGGTCTGCGCTTTAGCCTTGGGTTGCACTTCAGCCTTGGGCTGAGGCTCTGGCTGAGGCTCCGGCTGAGGCTCATTCTGCAGCTGGGGAACCTCCATCTCCATCACAGCCTGCTCCTGGAAAACCACCATCTTCATTTCCATCACAGCCTGCCCCTGGGGTTGACACTCCATAGCCTGATCGTCTACTAGATAATGTTAGCACAGGAATCTGATAATTCAAACACATCACACTCACCGGCCTCGGTCTCATTGAGCCCAGACCTCACATCCAAAGCCACCTCTTCCGCTTTGGCGTTGTCCTCCTGTTCGGCAGGCTTTGTGACCGAAGATGGCGGCACAGCCTCAATGCTGGTCTGGCCGCCTATCGTCTGAATTTCCCCCTCGTTGTCGACAATGTCATCCACGAGTACCGGTGCCGGTTCTTGACTGGTGGTCTCGTTGGTCTCGCTGGTCGGTTCCACAGCTTTGTTGCTTTGAGGCATCGTCGCTTTCTGTTTCTTCCGAGCAGGTGAGGAGGAATTGAGGGTTGCCCGGAATGCCTGTTGATTTGTAAAAATTTAGCTATATATCTCTGAGAAAATACCAACCGATGTAACTTACAGCAAGTTCTTCAGAATCCATGATATAGCAATCATCGTCAGATTTACGACGACGTTTTTCGACGGTCGGTTCAGACTTCATGGACGAAGGGGATGCTGGAGTACATGTTAGGTACCCAACCCTGAAATGCGAGATGTTTATCTATGTAGTTTGTGATTCTTACGGGTGGTTGGTTGCTGGATTTCAGGCTGAGCATCCGCCATCGACGTCAACTCAGGTTCCGGTTCCGGTTCGGGAAGAGCCGGCGTGTAGTCTTCCAATTTCGGGGGAGTACTAGGAGTCGGCTGCGAGTCGGCGAGTCTGGTCTGCGCATTGGCAGCTCGATTCTTGGCAGCAGCTGGTACAACCGTAGCGTTAGCTTCTCAGTCCTAGCATTGGAATGGTTTAATGTCGACCTCATACCCCGCTCCAGTGCCAATTTATGGATACTGGCTCTTGGATACCAATTGTGGAAATCAATATTGACTTGATGCGTTATCAAAGGGACTCTCAGCTGTCCCTGGATAGGCTGGCCCCTGTTAACTATGTCAACCACACTATGCCTCCAAGCGAGCAACGTGATGGGGAGTTTCTTAACGTGGTCGACGGTGTGTTGACAGATCAAACCAGCGCTTGTGCTATATGGGTAGTTAGCAGCTTTCCTCAAAAGAGCCAATGCTTCCCGGTAAAACGGCTCAACTCACGGTGGGCACGAGCAGGGAACAGCATCAGCATATCGGCCCAGAATCATCTCGTGGTAAAACCGCTCGAGGAAAATCTGAGTCTAAAGTTTTCAATGGTAAACACAGCGTTAGTAGGCAGTCAAACAGCAAACCAACGGTGAAACTTACCTCGTAGGGTAGGTTGGAATAAGGCGGCACGATTCTGCAATTGAGAGCACGGCGAAGTTCAGCCGACTTCTTGAGCGGCTTGAGAATTCCGCAGCCATCCAGGTAAAGGAACGCAAAGAAGAGATATGACCAAAAGCCAGGCGCATCGTCTCTCAGGCCGTTGACCCACGCGTGGCTGGTAATTGCATTCGACCTCCTCAGGCGCGTCTGGGCCTTTGCAATAGCCGTCGCAAGACCATGGACCATGTTGCGGTTGGCCTCGTTTTCACGGAGAAACTTGATCAGGTTGGCGAGCATCTCCTCGCGCAGCTTGTCCTGGAAAGAAGTGCCCTTGGCTTGCGCGAGATGCTTCTGCTCGTGGAGAGCCGAAGAAATATCCAAGATACCGCGGATTCTGTCCACGAGCATGTCCAGCTCGGGGCCGTTGATCTTGCTCATTTCATGACTGATGATGGCCTGTGGGTGCCCTTTCAGAACACGGCTGCAGCAGGAAAAGTGCCGCACGCAGGTTGCATGATGTCGGATGTTGCAGTAGTCGGCACAGGGCTTGTGGCATTCCTTGTCATCGCAGGGCCCCAAGAGAGACACCAACTTGGCTGCTTTCATGATCTGGTCTTCATCGTCGTCGAGTAAAATGTTGGCCGATGGGGGTCTCAGAGGACCTCTACTGCAACACTGCCCGTATATCACGCCTGTGCTATTGGGGTGGCTCACAATGAACGCCTCGCAAACTCCAATCTTCTTTTCCCCATCATGGAGGGGAACGCAGTGCAGAGATACTGTTACCGTCCCTTCACCGCTAGGGGAAATATATGAAGCAATGCAGGTGCGGTCGGGTTTGGACTTTGCAAACTTCACGCGGTTGTTTGCCTGAAACCGACCAATCGACAAGCCATAACGACCTAAATCACTACAAATAGTGGCGTTTAACGCAGCATCGCGACCTACATGGTTCATATACATGGAATCATCCCTATCAAACAATGCTTTCGCTTCATTCATGAGGCTACGCATTTCGTCTACGTGACTTTGGCGAGTCTTGTCTGAATAGAGTTGACGGGATCTTGCTAAAAATGTTTCATGCATGATTCTTGAGGTTAGCATAGCTGCGTGTTAGTAAATAATACCGTGATCCGTGTATGATTTGGAGAGCAACACACGACTAGTGGTAGATTCGTAAATCCTTGATGTCTCCGCCTTGTCTGATTCGAAATATTGGGCCGGCGGAGGTCTATAGCTTTGAGGTGAGTGATGAAGCTGGCCTTTGCCTCCAAAAAATGGAGAAAAGAAAAAAAGAAACTTGTACTCCAGAAGCTGCGAAGGGCATTGTTCCAGAAAAGTTGCCGGTGGGCCACGAATGCTTTTATAGCGGATACGGAAATTGACATCGGAGCTGGCGTGGTGATTTTCTTACCCTAGGATACGGCGCTAGACAAATTAGCTTTTATTCTAGCCCACATCGCCTGATTCTTTACTGGACACAAAGCAGCGGAGACGGACTAAACCTTGTCGAGGACGACTTACCTACACAGTACAGTAGTTTGTGAATGAGCTTCCCTGTCGGCCGCATGCTCTGGGTTACACTAGAGCCAGGAACACAGCGGGGCGTTGATGGAGATTGAAGTGAAAAGTTTTCTTTGTCGGGTCCATGTTCATCCATCCTCATATCGTCGGTCCGGTCTAGTGGTTTTCGTGATGTCTTGCAGGGCAGCAGGGCTGCTGTGGTGAGAAAAAAAAAACATTTTGTGACGGCTGTGGATGAGATGCAGTCTTGGTGAATACTAGCGTATCAAAAGGTTTTTGTTTTGTTTGTGTACTTACATTGTTTTGTGAGATGTTTTTTTTACTGCCTACCGGTGCCTGACTTCCCGAAACGGCTTACAAAGTCCACTTACTGCTACACCAGGGTCTGCTGGACCCTAAATCTGGCCCACGCCCATGTAGTCCACACTTCACGTGATGTCAGTTTTCTGCTTGGTTTTTTGCCCTTTCTGTCAAGCTGATATCGCCATGCTCTGATTGGTGCGATAGACTCTACAGACCGACGATCTCGGAAGCCCATGTCCGTTTTCCTCAGCACCCCCCCCCCCCCCCCCCCCCCACTTCACAGTCGGGAATACGTTCCAGTTTGACTCAACAATTAGGAGCAAAGGAATGGATGACTGGGAATTCAGCGGCGAAATGACTACATTTTCAGGCAAAGTACCCGCCGAGGTCTAGAACAGTCGGTACAATTGCAGGCCAAAATAGGTGCTTTGACTGCCAAAAACAGTTATGCAACACCGTGCAGATGTTTGTTGTGTGGGGGAGAGAACGAAGGTTCCCTTGTAAATTCGGCAATATGTTGGAGCTTAAAGACTTATAGGGCCGGAGCATGGGCCACAGGATTGTAGACGGAGTGGGCCCCGTCAGTAAGCCGGCTGTCTGCCAAGCTATCACTCATGAGCGCGATAGGACGAAGTTTATGTGGACAAAGTTCTATATAAGAAGCAGGTGGCGGGCGGACATTCCCCAAGACTCTCACCCAAAGACGACCCCAGCCATTATCTTCTCTGATTCAACGCCTGCCCATTCTTCAGCTTGTAGCCCAAGTGAAACAACACGCCTGCAAACCCACACAGAAATTACGGCACGACACCAAACACCACTTGGCAGTATCGAATCGCAGCACAAGACGCTCCTGCCACACTCGCCAAGGCCAGTGACGATAAACCTGCGCCCAACCAAAGCAGGAGACGCTGGGGAAGACGCTGGGAAAGGACTACCAAAAACGGCCTGAAGACGCTGGGAAAGGCCCGAAAACGCTGAGAAAGATCTGAAAACGCTGAGAAAGATCTGAAAACGCTGAGAAAGACCTGAAAAAAAAACGCCTCGCCCACATCCGTTTTCTTAGTGGCTTTTTAGCACTTTGCTTTTTTTGCCGGGCTTAGCCGTTTACGCCGTAGAGCCCCCCTTACTTGGCTTTTTGTCCGCCCACGCCAAGCCTAAAGCGCAAGCTTATTTGCAACAACGCTCCACTCCACCGGGCCCCGATCTTCGCCAAATCTGCAGCACACAAAATGCCAGCCTCGCCAGCGTCAACGCTTTTATATAAATCTCCGCGCATGCTCTTTTCGCATTTCGCCAAACGTACTTCTGGGAAACCATTTTCTCTTTCAAATCAAGCCACTTCTCTCTCTTCTTCTTCTTCTTGGCAATCTTTTTCTAAATCATCGATTCGCTATTGTTCTTCCTCTTCTTCTTCTTCTTCTTCTTCTTCTTCTTCTTCTTCTTCTTCTTCTTCTTCTTCTTCTTCTTCTTCCTCCTCTTGCACCCACTCAGATCCATCCAAAATGTCCAGCCAGGAGCTTTCCAAGCACCTCAAGGCGTCGCACGATCGCATCTTTGAGCACAACAAGAAGTGGGCGGCGAAGCAGCGCCAAGAGGACCCCGAATTCTTCACCAAGCTGGCGTCGGGCCAAAGCCCCGAATACCTCTGGATCAGCTGCAGCGACTCGCGCATCCCCGCCGAACAGATTACGGGCCTGAAGCCGGGCGAGGCATTCATCCACCGCAACATTGCCAACCTGGTGTGCAACACGGACCTCAACGCCATGAGCGTGCTCGAGTACGCCGTCAAGCACCTCCAGGTCAAGCACATTGTGGTTTGCGGCCACTACGGCTGCGGTGGCGTCAAGGCTGCCATGACTCCCAAGAACCTAGGCATTCTTAACCCGTGGCTGCGCAACATCCGCGACGTGTACCGTCTTCACGAGGAGGAGCTCGACAATATTACCGACGAGGCGGCCAGATACGACCGCTTGGTGGAGCTGAATGTGGTGGAGCAGTGCCGCAATGTCATCAAGGCGGCGGCGGTGCAGGAGATGTATGCCGATCACGGCTTCCCGATTGTGCATGGCTGGGTGTTTGGGCTGGATGACGGTTTGATTACGGATCTGAAGGTGGACCACGAGACGATGCTGAAGGATATCCAGAAGATTTACAATCTGTGTGATTAGAGCCTTAATGAATGATGATTTCTTTGTTGTTGTACTAGCAGGAATATGATGTATGCAATTTGGCATAATCAGCAGTTTGACAGTGAACCATGATACAGCTGTTGAAGAAGCTGATAATACTTTCTCAACAATTGCGTTTTAATAGCTTCAACATCGATGACGTTATTTTTAATCCTTAGCCCCAACCTTTTGCGGAAGCCAGGGTTATTTACTGCATAACCCTACTATTTATCAATCACTCCGGCGCTTACAGCGTACAAAGGAGAAAATTACTTTAGTTGATTCTTTTTCTTTTTTTATTTCTTTTTCTCCGGCCTATATAAAAAAAAAAACACAGCTCTTGTTTGTTCATGGGTGTGTCTGTGCCTTGCGTATTTCGCAGATTTGTCAGGGCCTTGCTGAGTAGAGGCAATCAACTGATTTGGTAATGCAGTTTGCTTGTCCGAAGCCCTATAATTCGGCCGCTTGTTCAGCTGCATATACTTACATGCACTGTCTATAATTACGAGACAGGTGTTTAGCAGTACGGAGTATACGGAATAGGCCCACTGGAGAGGATTAGCTCGATTGAACAAATATTTTCGCGCACAATGCCACATGACATTTGGAGTTTGGTTTGGGTACGGGACGATCATGATCCGTGCATCGCATCTCGTCTTTCTTTGCTTGCAGCATTGGGATTTGTACATACTGTACAGCAATAGTACAATCCATAACAACAACAGAGAATGCCGCCGCCTTTTCCGTCATTTCCTACAGAAAGGGGGCAATCCCCGAAAGTGAATGGCGGGATATTTACAAGTCTGGCGCAATTACGAGCATTTCGTTTCTTTTGGTCAACTCCCCGGAACTTTATTTACACTTATGGCTTAAACAGTGAGTTGTTTTTTTCTGTAAGTGCAGAAATCCCAAACAAGCCAATCGTCTCATGCCGCCTAGTTCCTGCCTTTGGACGCTCGAGCCGTCCTCTTTTTGGCAAGGATAGCGAATAATAATGCAGACGTTGACTTGGCTATACTTGCTGTGCTTGGAAGTAAGCCTTATTGGTGCTACAGCATTAAAGGTGTAGACCGGGATTCGGTAAAGACTGGTAGTGGCACGGAACAGGAGCTTATACTGAGCAATTGGAGCCAATTGCACATGAATTAGTACATGAATTAGTACAGTAACAATCTTAATGTGTTGGCATTCGTGTAACACCTGCAAAAAGTGGCTCCAACTTGACTCTTGACCCACATCATGCTAGGCCTGATATCACTATATATAATATATACGCAATACACCCTCATACCTATTGCCACAAGCCGATTAACTTACAGTACCCGTTAATTGGAATCAATAGAACCCATGAAGGCCGTGAAAGGCCATAAGATGCTCCCATCCAACTTGACTCTATCATAATTCGCCAGCCATGATATTCTACTCATATATCTCCACGAGCCGACCTAGTATTTTCCATGGGCTCTGGCGCATCTCTCCTGTCTCGCAACCATTTCCAAGCACTGAAATCGTCGCCGTGGTGTGTGAGAAACGAAAAATAGACATTTGAGTTCACTACCAGCAAGCAGCTCTGATCCAATCTCTTGTTGTATTTCTCGGTGTGACTGCCAACTCCAGGAGCTTAAAAGCAAGCCCGCTACAACCCCTAAAAGCAAACAAACAATAAATGATGCTACTAGTATTAACCATATGACATGCTGCCTTGTATTCACGTCGTATTTGAGCAAACCCTCTTCCCGCTAAAAAAACAAAAAAAAACAAACAGACAACTAGTGAAATAAAAATCAATAAAACACTTCTAAAGACACCACAATACACCACAGCACCCTATTACAGGTACAGACCCTCCGGCTCGCCCTCCTGCTTCGTGCGCAGCACTCTCTCTCTTGCCGACCGGAAGTCCGACATCTGCACTCTCATTCTGCGCTCACGCAGCGCCATCAGACCAGCCTCCGAGCAGATAGCCTTGATGTCAGCACCCGACAGATCGTCCTTCTGCGAAATAAACTCGTCCAGATCAACGTCCTCGTTCAGACTCATCTTGCTCGTGTGCAGAGTGAAAATCTTGCGCTTCGTGTTCTGGTCGGGGTTCTCAAAGAGAATCTTACGGTCGATACGACCGGGACGGATCAGAGCCGGATCCAGTGACTCAATTTTGTTGGTGGCCATAATGACCTTGACATCACCACGGTCGTCGAAACCGTCAAGCTGGTTGAGCAGTTCCAGCATGGTGCGCTGGATTTCACGCTCACCGCCCGAAGTAGATTCGTAACGCTTGGTACCAATGGCATCGATTTCGTCCATGAACACAATCGAGGGGGCATTCTCGGCGGCGACCTAGTATCAAAATGTTAGCGCAACTCACAAATAAACGCGAAAAAAAAAGACAAAAGGCTTGCTTACCTGGAACAGCTGGCGCACCAGGCGAGGACCATCACCAAGGTACTTCTGAATCAGCTCACTACCAACAATGCGAAGGAATGTCGCCGACGTTTGGTTGGCCACAGCCTTGGCCAAAAGAGTTTTTCCGGTACCAGGAGCACCATACAAAATGACACCCTTGGGCGGTTTGATACCCATCTCCTCGTACAGCTCCGGGTGAAGTAGCGGCAGTTCGACCGACTCGCGGACTTCCTGGATTTGCTGCTCCAGACCACCAATATCCGCGTACGACTCTGTGGGCGCCTTCTCCAGCTTCATGACGCTGACAAGAGGGTCTGTGTCGTCCGTCAACACACCAACAATGCTAACACTCTTATGATGTAGCAGAACACTCGCGCCAGGCTCCAACAAATCCTTGTCAACAAAGCTCATGATGCTAACATAATACTCTGGACCGGTAGTACTGCTGACAATGGCGTGGTCGTCGTCAATCATTTCCTCCAGGGTGCCGACACTCATGGGAGAGCCACGCATGTCGTCGACGCGTCCACGCTCATCGGCTAGACGATCCGAGTCTTCCGGGCTGGCACCCTCGGCAACAGCAGTAGCCTTGCGGATGCGCTCCTGGTTGGCAACGAATTCCTCCTCTAGCAACAAGTGATCGTGGGTACGTTGCATGCGTAGCAAGCGTAGTTTGCATCGACTCGTAGGGTAGACGGCGGGGAGCTTAGCAGCGGCGCTAGTACCGCCAGCCTTTCTCTTCTTGCGACCAACGCGGGTCGTAGGTCTCGGCGGGGGTTCGTACTTGGGCTTGTCCTTCTGTTTGATG
>LKBB01000113.1:62246-84013 GCA_001513885.1 Thielaviopsis musarum
AAAAAAAAAAAAAAGAGGTTCAATTGAAGCACTAGGGAAGAAAGAAAAAAAGCACGGATTCAATTGAAGACCGGAAAAACGCAGCGACGATGGATTTGCGTGGAGATTTTGCACAGGCAAACAGGGAAGAGGGAAAAAAAAAAAAAAAAAAAAAAAAAAAAAAGGAAAAGGAAGGCCAGAGATTCTGAGGTAAAGTAAAGTCTGAGCTGAGGGAAGGAAAAAGAAGCGGAGAAACGAACGCTGGAAGGAACGAAAAGCGAGAGAGAAAAAAGGCAGTCGGGAAAAGAGCGAGGGAAAAAAAAAAGGCACAGTTTACAAGTTTAAAAAAGCCATCAACAAAAACTACGTGTAGCAAAAGAAGAACAGTGTTTGTGGACGGAGCCGGCGAGTTTGTGAAGTTTGAAAATGCTCGACGACGATGACAATGGACGGACAAAGGCCTTATTGTTCCCCAAATTTACCAAGAATTCGCAGTGGCACTTATTGCCGGGCGTATTTTGTTTCTATTTTCCCCCTCCTGGCTAGAATCATCACGGTGTTAGATTGTGTGTGTGTGAGTGTCCCTCTGTCGAGCAAGGGAAAATACTTAAGTACTACTAGTACTCCGTACAAGTGCCCTGGAAATCCAAGGGCCAAGGGCCTGATAAGCCCAGCTGAGCTACCTACCTACCCTACCTACACACTGTAACTTGTTGCTCTTTTAGTACCTAGCTCTTGCTATCTGCCTGCCGAGCAAAGCACAAACGTTCGGCATCTTTCAGGTTGCTTGTTTCCCGTTCCACCCAATAAATCCGAGCTCGTGATACATTTCCAGCATGCCGCAGGTGTACCTGGTACATACTCCGTAAGTAAGTATGCACTACTGTACGGAGTGCTTTCAGTACTTACTTACATGTATGCATGTCTACAAATAGAGGGTGGCATTGAAAGCTTACACCATGCTCGTCTTCAACATCAGCCGTCGACCATTCTCTTAAAACGGGCAATGATTATGGGCTTGCCTTGGTAGTGAAAATGCAAGCAAATAACGCGGATTTTCCCGGTTCCACGGCTATGTCGCAACACTTCAAAGGCTCTACTCCATACTGTAACCACCGCAACAAATAAGCAAGTAAACAACAAAGCACAAAGCACAAGCACGGCCAACCAAGCAAATTAAGGGAGTTGTCATCAACCCCAGCACGGTTCTTGAACAAAGGTGGATTTCAGGATTTGCTGCGCGGGTCCTGAGGCTCTAGCGAATGACTTCTCCATTCTCACAAGCGTGGGTCGATGTGTCACGTGCAAGATCACATGCTGCCCCGCAGTTCTGTCAAAGCTTCATACGGAGTAGCAACTCATTGTCTTATCCATGCTTATCGATAAAGATACTATCGATTAGCTTTTTCACTTTTGTCCGCCACCCCGCCATTATAGGTATCACAAGCTTGTGACTTGAGGTGGGATTTGTTGATTTTTTTTTTCTCGACTACTGCAGTGTAAAAGAACCACTAATTGATTTCCGTGCCCTTGTCATTTATTTTTTTGGTCTAATTTCTCTTGATTTCTGCAAACACTTACTTATAATCAAAAGCCCCCTCCCCCCCCAGATATCACGTCGACAATGGCGACAACAACGACCACCAAAACAGCCTCGCGCAAACAAAAAGCCGAGCTGGCGCCTGAAAACGAGCGCTTCCTGCGCTGCTGCACCGACATTGCATCGGCGCTGATTGAGGACCACGAAACCGCTGCGAAAAAGCCTGGCGAGCCCCGGCGCGATGTAAACCTCAACGGCCTGCGCACTAAGCTGGCCAAGAAACACAAACTGCACAATATCCCGCCGCTGACGGCGATTATTGCGGCGATTCCAGAGCATTACAAGAAATACATTTTGCCCAAGTTGATAGCAAAGCCGATTAGTAGGTGTTTCCTGCTCTGTTGCGATTGCAAGGTTGATCCACGGGTGCTAACAACTAGATAGGAACATCCTCTGGTATCGCCGTTGTTGCCGTCATGTGCAAACCACACAGATGTCCTCATATTGCATACACTGGAAACATATGCGTCTACTGCCCCGGCGGCCCCGACTCCGACTTCGAGTACAGCACCCAGTCCTACACGGGCTACGAACCGACATCGATGCGCGCCATCCGCGCCCGCTACGATCCGTTTGAACAGGCCCGCGGTCGCGTAGACCAGCTCAAGTCGCTCGGCCACTCGGTCGACAAGGTCGAATACATCATCATGGGCGGCACCTTCATGTCGCTGTCGCCCGCTTACCGCGAGGAATTCATCGCACAGCTTCACAACGCTCTGAGCGGATACCAGACGAACAATGTCGACGAAGCCGTCGAGGCTGGCGAGATGAGCAACATCAAGTGTGTCGGCATCACGATTGAAACGAGACCAGATTACTGCCTGCAGCCGCACCTGTCAGACATGCTGCGCTACGGCTGCACCAGATTAGAAGTCGGCGTACAGTCGCTGTACGAGGACGTTGCGCGCGACACCAACAGAGGTCACACTGTGGCGTCGGTAGCCGAAACGTTTTGCCTCGCCAAAGACGCCGGCTACAAGGTTGTCAGCCACATGATGCCCGACTTGCCCAACGTCGGCATGGAGCGCGACCTTTTCCAGTTCCAGGAGTACTTTGAAAGCCCGGCCTTTCGCACCGACGGCCTCAAAATCTATCCGACGCTGGTTATCCGCGGCACCGGACTGTACGAACTGTGGCGCACCGGGCGCTACCAAAACTACACGCCCAACGGGCTCATCGACCTTGTAGCGCGCATCATGGCGCTTATCCCGCCATGGACGCGCATCTACCGCGTGCAGCGCGACATTCCCATGCCGCTCGTTACGTCGGGCGTCGAAAACGGTAACCTGCGCGAACTGGCGCTCGCGCGCATGAAGGACTTTGGCACCACGTGCCGCGACGTGCGCACGCGCGAAGTCGGCATCAATGAAGTCAAGCACAAGATTCGCCCGAACCAGATTGAGCTGGTGCGGCGCGACTACTTTGCCAATGGTGGCTGGGAGACGTTTCTGGCCTATGAAGACCCGCGCCAGGACATTCTCGTGGCGCTGCTGCGCCTGCGCAAGTGCACGACCAAGTACACCTTCCGGCCGGAGCTGACGGGCCAGCCGACAAGTCTGGTGCGCGAGCTGCACGTGTATGGCACGGCGGTGCCGGTGCATGCGCGCGATCCGAAGAAATTCCAGCATCAGGGCTTTGGCACGCTGTTGATGGAGGAGGCTGAGCGGATTGCGCGCGAGGAGCACGGCAGTCGCAAGATTAGCGTGATTTCCGGCGTGGGCGTGCGGAGTTACTATGCCAAGCTGGGATACTGGCTGGATGGGCCGTACATGAGCAAGCACATTGACGCGGACGAGAGTGATGAGTATGATGAGGACTGAGCTGAGGGTTAGATGGGAATAAATAAAAATAAAATAAAGCATGCATGCATGCATGCATGCATCATGTACCCTAACAGAGGGTTGAGGCTCCACTTTTAAGCCACAGTTTGTGGAGCTTTCTCTGCATGGGTCTAATAAGCTTACTTGTACATCACCGAAACACATGGAGGAAAGACAAAAAACTCCATTAACAAGGTCAATTCAGTCCAGAATCTTACTGGTCCATCCACGATTTTGATAATTGGGGGGGGGGGGGAAAGTAAACGATAAAAGCCCACGTCAAGGCTGTATGTATTCTAGATGCAAGTCTTCACCACCACAAATCGACAAGAAAAAAAGCGGAAAAGGAAACTAAAAATTACTGGAGAGAGAAACCAAAAAAAAAGACTTAATTTAATGTTAATGCTTTACAGCATGACAGCCAGCGAACCCATGGCCGTGGCAAAGAGCACAAAAACTCCAGCAAAAACGCCGCTAGCGTCGCTAGTAGAGCTACTGCTAGAGCTCTTGCTGGAGCTGGAGCTCGAAGTCGAGGCCGGCGACGACTTGGCAGCCGCGTCGTTGACAGTCTTGGCAGCAGCCAGCTTAGTCTTGCAGTCGGACGTGGTGGTCTGGGCCTTCTTGGTCTTGGCCTTGCCGCTAAAGTCGCAGGCAGTCGACGCCATGCTCTGCGCAGTGTAGTACTCGTTCAGCACGTACGAGAGCTTCTGCTTGGGCGTGCACATCGAGTAGGCACCGTAGATACCAGTAGTAGCATTGGCGTTGATACCGACGCATGACGAAGGGCTCTTGCCGCAGATGTAGCCAAAGATTTCGCCAAAGTCCTCCTCGTCCAGGCTGTCAGCGGGACCGCATGAAATGCTCGACTCCATGCACGAGCAAGTGGCGCTGTCGGGGGTAGGAGGCAGCTGCTCCTTGACCTTCCAGTTGTCAGAGATGCTAGGGCAAGCCTGGGCAGAGTTGGTGGGGCTGTACGACGAGGCAGACACACCGCTGGGCTTGGCAGCCTTGACGGCAGTACCAAGCTTCGAAAAGTTGTCCATGACGGTAGCCTTGCCGTTGCTGACCTTGACCAGACCGTAGTCGTTGGCCTCCTGGAAGTACATGTAGACGATACCACCAGAGAAGACATTAGTCATCTCCGACTGGTACAGAGCAGTAGTCTCCTCCCAGATACGACCGTCGGCACCACCGACCTCGTTGCAGCCGTACTCGGCGAAGAAGACGGGAACAGAGTAGTTCTTGAAGAAGTCAATCTGGGTGTCGTAGCCCGACTTGGACAGCGACGACTTGCCGCACCACGAGTAAATGTTGTAACCCCAGAAGTCGATAGAGTTCTCAGCCGCACCGCAGTTGAAGTAGTGGGCAATGTCGACACGGACCTTGGGGTCGTCGTTGGCGGCGTAACCGACATACGTCTTGTAACCCTTGGTCTTGATGTGGGCCTTGGTGTCACGGACGGCAGCCTTGACAAAGGCCGAAGCGGGAGTGTTGGTCTCGTCGTTGGTGACCTCGTTACCGGCAAAGAAGCCAATGACGTTGTCGTACTGCGACAGCTCATCGACGACGGCGTAGTAACGCGCAGCCAGCTCGGTGTTCCACAGAGGGTCCTCACGGTTGATGGAGAGCTTAGGCTCTGACAGATCCGAGATGACGTAGATGCCGTTGTCCTCCAGCAGCTTCATGCAAGCGGAGTGGTCGGCAGTGGGGTCGATGGCATAAGTACGAATGGCGTTGGTGCCAGCCTTGGCCATGAGGGGGATATCACGCTTGCAGGCCTCGACATTGGCGAGAGGGTCGATGTAGCTCGTGCTGTTAGAGCCCGAACCGGCGGAACCAACTTCCTGCTGATAGGCAATACCCTTCATGAAGAACTGGGTACCGTTAGGGTAGAAGAACTTGCTGCCCTGGGAGGGGTTAGTACTACTTTTGAGTTTTTAGACAGACGGGGGTTGGTGTAGACAAACCTTGATGGACACACGGTCAATGGCCATGGCCTGGCTGGCCATGACGAGACCAGTGGCCAGAGCCGATTTCATAGAGATGGGCATGGTGATGGAGTGAATGTGTAGGTGGATAATTGCTGAAAAAGAGAACGGGCCAAGACAGTGGGCGTGGAACCAAGTTATATGGTTTTGGAGAGTTGTCTAAAAATTGGACAGTAGCGGCGTAGTCGGCTCAGGGTAGGAACAGGCAAAGCGGTCCAAGGGCTAAAACAAAAACAAGATGAAAATAACAAGAAATGGGGGGTGTGTGAAGATCAAACGAGAGACTAATCCGGACTACTCAAGAGTAAGACCGGGCACAGAAGAGGACTGTGAGATTTTAAAAAAAAAAAAAAAAATGAATGAATGTGAGATAAACGAAAGAATGTATAAAGTGAGTAGGCTGGAGGAAGAAAGGGACAACAACCAAAAAAGAAAAGAGAAGTGTAGAGAAGAAAAGAAGAAAAAAAATAAAAGAAAAAAATAAAGAGAAGAAAATAAAGAAGAGAAGAAGAACAAGATAGAAAAAGAGAAAAAGGGAGGGACCACCGGCGCACAAAATATAACGGGAAAAAGAAGGGCAGGCACGGGCACTGAGGAAGGTGTGTGCAAGGACAGTGGTAGTGCAGGTACAGGTACAAGTTCTTGGGTAATTTCCCTGCTTGGCATATGATGTGGGCAGATGGATTAATGGGCTACAACGTTTATTTCGATAGGCGACTTTCCTGTATACCTTTGTAATTCCCCCAGCTAGTCTTTTCTTGGCCTTTGGTCCATAGTTTGGTCTTGACAATTTACTGCTGTTTTCTGAGAGCCGTATAGCTTCGATAACTGCATCTACGGCATGGCTGTTGCTGCACTACGCGCCACCACCACCACCACCACCAGCTAAGCGGAAGGAAGGACGTCGGGGATAAATAGGAAGGAGCGAGTAGAGCAAGAAGGGCTGGTCTAGCAGGGCAGGACAGGGGCAGAGCATTATTGTTTTGTTAGTCCAGGTAACTACGGCAGAAAGTAACAAAGGTGTTAAAAAAGAATCCGAGGCTGTTCCCCCGGAAGGTAAGTACTATGTAACAATGTTATTTCAGCTATGCAAAAGCACAATCATAAGGTGTATCGGTTGGATGTGGAGGCGGATGTAAAAGACAGGCGATGAACAGTGCGCGTTGTTTATGCGCTCGCTATACGAACGGGCAGCATAGGGTTCTCCGAGCCATGGAGGCAATTGCCAACATCTAAGCAATCATATAAGCAAAAAGCCAAGAACACTTCGTAGATGCCTCGAAAAGGGAGTCTAGTTGGCCAATCAGAAGCTCAATAGCGACTCTGTTATTCCTGCCCAGAAATGCAGCCAGTCAGTTTCCAGGGCTGAGTTCGCTTGGCCTTTCGTAAAAGTACTAAGAATCACTTTTTCCAAGCGCTACAACTCATTGAGCCAAGGAAAGAATGCAGCAGGCTTTTTTTTTAAAAAGAAAAAAACGAGAAGTGAGAGAGAAAACGGGAGAAAGAGAAAAAGAATTATATAAAAATGAAAAAATAAAATAAAATAAAAAAGACAAAACCGCCCAAGGTCTCAGGCTAGTAGCTACTGAGTCTTGGCAGGAGAAGCGAAAAAGAAGAAAAAGCCCCGACCAATTAAATGAAAAGAGGAACACCAGAATAAACAAAGGCGAGCAAGGAAAAAAAGACAAGGAAGATAACATAGGACACGAGAAGAAGAAAAAAAGAAAAAAAAAAGAAAAAAAGACAAAGACAAAAAGAAAAAAGAAAAAAAAAGAAAAAAAAATTGGCCTCGTCTTTTCTGTCATCATGCGGACGGGACGGTTGAGTTGGCTCTATTGGGGCCTTGGCTGGGCTCACTCAGCCATCTACCTACGTAATTACAAGTACATATAGTATTTGACTATCACGAAAACGGATCAATATAGCTCCAACTTCTGCCGTTTGGGTCTCGGCGCCCGTCAAGTTTCTACCAACTCCATCCAATTTTAAAGAGAGCCTCCTTTCCTAGCTTAGTCTGAGATTGAGATTCTGGCGGGCACATGAGGAGACAAGAAAAGAAAGGAACGGCACTTGGATTTTTTTTTTTGCACTGCCTTCCAGAAGCATATCCATCCACTATGTATTTTGCTTTGCTTTTAATTACTAGTCTGTAGGCCTTGTGAAGCTCTTTTCAAAGTAATGCTGCCGTCCTATCGAAATTACTTTCTTTTCCTCTTCTTCTCGCCGAGTTCTTATGCTTTTTTTTGCTGCTCTCAGATTAAATTTTCAGCTTGGGTTATTAGCGAAGGGATTGAAATTCCAGTCTAATTCCTCTAGAAAATGCAGGGCTTTTTCTTTCTATCCTAGAAATTTATGCTTCTTTTTTGCTCTTCTTTCGGTTGCCTTGTTTTTGAGTTTTAAAGCTGGTTCCTTCTTTTCAAACTTAATTCTCTGCCTCTTCCTATTACAAATACTGGGGCCCCTAAAAAGCAAACAAACTACTCCTCCCTAAATGATCTCCCAAAACACAATGTAGTCAAAAAAAAAAATACGTGAGTACATCAGGCATTTCTTATTTTGACAAGACAAACCCTCCTTATAAAGCATGCGCAAAGTCACTGACATTTCAGCTAAAAAGAGGCGATTTCGAGAAAACAAGTCACTTTCTCAAAGCTGATTACTTAAAACTAAAAGAATTGACAGCCGTCAAATCTCTGGTCCACGATGAATTTAATTTCGTGTAAAGTATCTTTTAGCTGTACAAAGTGGTACCTGGAGTAATGAATAGCCCCCTGGATTCTGGGCATTTCTTGGGTTCTGGGTACAGATTAAACAACAGATTAAACAAGGCCAAGCTCAATTCTCATTTCTCCCAGCTGACTTTTCGTAAATTGATTCCCTCCAAAAGTATGCAGACATTTGTATACAACCTCTTTTTCCCGTCGATCAAAGGATTATCGCGAAACGCTCAAACCACTGATCGAAATAGTTTTTTTTTTGTCTTTTTCCTTCGTTTTTAATCTCTTTCTTTTTATTGTCTTTTTATTGTCTTTCTCTTTTTCATTGTCTTTCTCTCTCTTTTTTATTGTCTTTCTCTCTTTACCCCAATTTTCCTCTTTTGCCACCGCCGGACCCTCTCTTCAATCTCTCGTCTTTTCCACGAGCAAAAAAAAAAAAAAAGAATTGCCTAGAAAAGGGAACACACGCGAACCTACCAACAAAGGTCTTGGCAAAAAAAAAACGCTTCAGCCACCTTTTTCTTTTACCTTGCTCAACCCATCTTTAAACTACGGAGTAGTACGGAGTAATTTCATCGACACCAAGTCTAGAACGCCGCATAGAATCATAAAAGCGTCTAAAACCAAACCAAAAAAAAAAAGAAGAAAAAAAGAAGAAAAAAAAGAAAGAAAAAAAAAAGCCATGGCTTCCTTTTTTTTTGACACAGATGCTGTAGCAGCTCCTTCTTTTCTTCCTAATCATCTTTCCTTTAGTAGTAGAATGATCGTGTGACTGATCGTGTGGCTTTTTCCCTGTTATTTACCACTGGAATCCATTTATACTTGGCCCAGTCTCGTCTTATTCTTCTCACGGCAGGGACTACAGGGCCATCGAGTAGAGGATTAAGTTATCAATAGCGTCGAATTCCTACAATACATATCCCCCCTCTTACCTTTCCCTTCCACATGCAAATCCAGGAGAAGGACAAAACCACAAATGACATAGTCGTGATGTTACTGTGATACCCCTTGTGCACCTCCCAACCTCACATCATCTGGTGTACCAAATATATTCAGACAAATATCTACTTTTTAATTGCCCTAGTATCTGTTAGCTGCTCTTCCAAAATTACACCGTTTCGTGCGCCGCATCCGGTTGTACTACGGAGTACTAGTACATATACAATAAGGGTTGGCTGCACGTTCTTGCACAAAACATGCATAGGCAGTGCATAACTATGTATAACTGACTTGCACCGTTTCTTTTCACACCTACCAGCCAAAAATGGTAATCAGCTTTCACAGCCATCATTCCAGCCAGCCAGCCAGCCAGCCAGCAGCCAACTGGCCAAGTCCTTCTATGAAGTCAATATGTACACTGTCGCATTAAGCGCCATTGTTATATCCACTCAACCTTCGTTTCGGAGCCTTTCATTTTCAACTACATCATCCAAGATCGTAACCTGCTCAAAAATCTGAAATCTCCTGCACATCACATTTGTCTTATTCACTTTTGACAAATCAAGACAAGCCCGGGCAACTTAAAGTAACTCAATCATAAGCCCCGAGACGTGCTCCAGGGCTCCGGTATCTTTATCATATTGGTATATTGGTATATTGGTATATTGGTATATTGGTATATTGGTATATTGGTATATTGGTATATTGGTATATTGGTATAAATAATAGTTCCTTAACCGCAGTGTTTGGCACCAGTCCTTTTTCCGAGGACAAACAAATCCCAAACCACAACAGCATGAACGTGATATCAGAAAACACATGACAAAGTAAAAAGAAAACGCCCATCCATCCCCCGCCTAAAATATTAAAGGTATCTCATCATCCATCCCTCTGCTCCCCAATGCTATAATAAATCCCCAAATGCTATTCAATAGATACAAGTATACAAGGCCCGTAGTCAAATGCTACGATGCCTCTATTAAATCCAAGGTCCACCACGTGTGCCACTCCCGTTTCTGTTTTTGTTGGGGGTTTGTTTGATGTTTCTAAGATATTACATTACGTACAATCGGTAAAAGTAACACGACTTGGTAGGACTGTTGGTTTGAAAGCCTATAGCGGCCATGAAGGGTTTTCTTGGGTCCTTGCCACTGGGACAGCCTGGGCCTGGGGCTCTGGTTGCACATGTTGCTGAGATAGCCCGTGATTCACCTCCATAGCCCGCTGTGATGTAGGTGACTTCTCTCCATCAATGGGAGAGCGCACCATATGTGATCTCAAGGGGTGAATAGGACCTTCACTGATCCGGCTAAGAAGATTAGGCCGGCCGCTGAAACGTGACTTGAAGGTGCCATTGTGCACAGCCTCGGGGGCGGTGAGCATAGATGGGCGCGCCGTATCTTGAGTAGCGGCGCCGGGTGTGCTGCTGGACGGGCGAACACTGGTTGAGTCGGCCAATGAGGCCATGGTAGCAGCTGAGTAGCGCGGGTTATTCGAAGCCACACCCTTATCAAGAATTTGGCCCGGCATAGGCGGTGGGCTGTCAAGGGAGCGCGAACTCAAAGGACCGTTGCTACCGCTGCCATTAGATAACAAAGAGCGCCACCAGCTCAGAGATGCAGCTCCCGAGCGGCGGTTATCCGAAGTAGTGCTGAGGCCGTCCTGGCTCTGGGAGAAGATACGGCTCATGGACCGACGCAGAGACTTGCGGATGCGCTTGGCAGTGCTGGGCTCTGCAAAGGTCGAACGATAGTTCCAGTCAGGCTTGGGCTCCACGTGCTTTTCGAGGTCACCCTCGTCAGATCTTGTTGGGGTAATGGTGATGGCAATACGAGAGACAATCTCGCGAGCAGAGTTGGACAGGCTGCGAGAGTGAGAGTGACTGCGAACCTCACCGTCGGTGGGAGGTGCGGACTGTCTTCTGCGGCGGAAAAGAGAGAAGAGCATGCAGAGAATCAGGGCAAAGCCAACTATATATAGCACATCAGCTAATGATTCTTCAGAAATATGGCAAAATTAACTTACTGGCAGAACCAATGCTAATACCCGCAATGGCTCCGGCCTTAAGGCTAGATTTATGGTGCGAGGATGTCGAGCTCGAAGAACTGGATCCAGATCCAGAGTCAGAGCCTGAGACGGTATTCGAGGCAAATCCAGGGGCCACTGACGTAGTGGCAGACGGGGTAGCCATAAAGAATGAAGAGTCTCCAGAGACTGAGTTTGAAGTAGTCGTAGAAATATTGGATATAGTAGTGGTTCCGGCCACTTGCGAGGTCTGGGTAGACGAAGAGTCCGAGGCTGTGCCGATTGCTGACGAGCCAGTGTCAGTCCCGGAGCTGATGGGATCAAGCGGGTCAGGAGATGCGGTTGCAATGGCGGAAGATGCGTTTGAAGTTTCTGATCCAGAGTTTGGAGAGGCAGTGACACTAGAAGTGGAAGAACTGTTGCTAGGCGCTGTCGCTTCGTTGCCACCACCATTTCCATTACCATTACCACTACCATTTCCATTGCCATTTCCATTGCCACTACCATTTCCATTACCACTACCATTTCCATTACCACTACCATTTCTATTGCCACTGCCATTGCCATTGCCATTGCCATTGCTGGCGGGCTTGTTGTCATCTCCCTTGTTTCCACCGTTACCATCCCCATTCTTGCTGCCCGAACCGTTGTTTGAGTTGGGGGTAGAAGTGGGAGAGTCTGAGCGCTGCTGTGTGGATGTTGCGGAAAGGGTTGAAGATGAAGTGGAAGAGTCTGCAATGGGAGCTTGGGAAGCTTCTCTCGAATCTCCACTGCTGCTCGGGGTGGTAGAGACGACTGGCAAGGTGGTTGTCGTTGATGAGAACGAAATTGATGACGGCAATGGCACGGAAGATGGCGAAGCGGAGGGAGACGCAGAGGAAGTCGTAGCAGATACGGAAGTGCTTGAAACGGAAGAAGATGAGGAACTCGAAGAAGATGACGAAGACGAGCTGACAGTGCTAGCGATCGAAGTCGGTGACAAGACGGCATCAGTCGAAGATGAGCTGGTCAAAATGGACGCCGAGGTAGAGGTAGCGTCGGCAGAAGCAGAGGAAACCGATGTGCTGTCCGAGGTCTCAGTCGAAGCGGGCACTACCTCGCCACCGGTGGCAGAAGTTGTCGTCGAAGTCGTATTGTTGAGAGTGCCATTCGTATCAACCACTATGCTATCACCGTCGGAAGTCGGATCGTCCCGCCGGTCCTTGGCACCGGAAGCCGTAAAAGTCGACATGGTTCTGGCCCACTTCGGAAGGAAATATTCAAGACAAAATAGCGTCTGGGATGGTCACCAGGACGTAGCGCCTTTGTGAGCGCAGGCAATTGACAAAGCCAGAATCCCAGATCGCGTATGGAAAAAATAGAAGACAAGAAGAGAAAATAAAAGTTGAAGTTGATATAGAAGAACGAAAAGGCGCAGCCCGCAATGATAAACAGCAAAGCAAAACAAGAGCAACAATGAAGATTCTAGACTGATCGACAGCGAATGAAACAAAAACCAAGAACGACGACAAAGAAGAAAAAAGAAAAGAATAAAAAAAAAGGTTAACAAAGGAAAATCAAACAGAGAAACGAAAGTCTGGGCCCAGCAGAAGCAACAAAAAAACAGCAACCACGAAACAACTACTGCACCTGCATCTGCAATTGCATCTAGTCGAGAGCGGTAGCAACAACAACAACCGCAACAACAAATTTAATGCAGGTACAAACAACCAAAAAGAAACAAGAAACGGGGAAAAAGGAAAGAGAAAGAAAAGAAGGGGAAAGAAGGATAGGAAAAAAGAAGAAAAGTGGCGGATCCAGCCCGACATATACCAAGCGAGTAGCTGCCTTGTGTCGTGTGTGTTGTTGATTGTTGCTTGCTGCTGGGTAGTTTATTCCCCGATCTTCCTTCCAGCTCGGTTCAATTCATTATTACCAAGTCAAGGGTAAAATACAAAGGCAGTCACAAGATTCGGTGTGTATGTGTGTGTGTGTGTAAAAACAGTAGTACTTACTTACAAAGTAGCCCAACTCCAAACAAAAACCACCCAATCAACAAATGTGAGAAAAATAAATCATCGGTCTACGGAGACGAAAAAAGTCTATCCCTAGTCGGGTCAATACCGCTGTTCTCACCTGAGTTGGTGCAACAGCGGTGAAAAAAGCAAGTAAAGGAAGAAATCTTGCGTATTTTCAAACAGACCCCTCCCCTTGTCGTATCTTTCCTAGTAATGTCTTCCTGTTCGCTTGACAGATCGCTTCACAGGTAGGAGCGCGTTGTTAGTTTGGGGTTTTTCTTTCTTTTTTTTTTCTTTTTTTCCTTTTTTAGGAAGCCGTGCTGTCTTTCCACTTTATAGCAAAGTGGGAACAAGGGAGAAAGAAAAAGAAAAAAAAGGAAGAAATATCCCGAAGAGCAACGAACGAGGCTCGTAGCCAGGAACAGGAAAACCCCGAAGCAACAAAACTCGGGGAAGGAAAAGAAAGAAAAAAAAAAGCAAGTAAAACCGTTAAACAAGAAACAAAACAAATAGGTGCGAAACCGATCAGCAGTTCACGATGGGGGGTATGAATAGATATACAACATAGGGTACTATGCAAAAATAGCTGGCTTCAAGCAATGCAAAACCCTTCACCAGCTGTGCATCGCTTTGCCTTGCTCTTTTTCTACTATGGCTTGTCAATCATGCTTCGGGGCCCTGCTAGCTTGACGTTGAATAATACTCCAAGAGCTTGTGAGTCGTTGTCGTCGTCCTGGTTTTTAGATTGATGGTACGGCAGTTTCGTAGCAGCAGGATTCGCGCAGAGTTAGCGGGGGCCTGCACCGTATTGTGCCACTTTGACTGTATAGTAACTTGCAAAGTATACTACGGGGTAGGTACATTAGCATTGAGGAAACTGGGACAACACAGAGGAGCTCTGGGCAAATGGCAGTGGGAAAACAGACTGTAAGGACCTTGAGAATCAGCACCTGATACACCAGCAGAGAAAATAAAAGCATAGAAGGAAGCACAGGCCATCCTCCCTCCTTTTTTTTTCATTGCCACAAAAGGCCTCTAGCTCCTCGTTAGAAACACAATCTACAGAAAAGTCCAAGTCTAAGCCAACTTTCTGCATACGTGCAACCATCACGAAAAACACGTTTTGTAGACCACGAGAAACGATGCCTAACTAGGGAAATGATGTCAAGAAACGCGCCGAGTTGGGGCACTGCACTTCGCTACTGCATAGAGCTCGCGGAAGGATTGACTCCGGCATTACAAGTGACAGGGGCTTTAGATTCATAACTACAAAGTACACTGCAAAAAGAGCTTGACAGTGCCAGCCATGTGCAGATAAAAAGACGCAAGAAAAAAAAAAAAAAAAAGGAAAAAAAAAAAAAAAAGGAAAAAAAAAAAAAAAAAGGAAAAAAGAAGAAAAAAAAGGCGGTGCGAATAAAATCCTCAAGTCAAAGTCATGATAACAACCTGCTTTCAGTTGGGTGGTAAGTGGTGACGATGAAGACAAAGCCCCCCGTGATGTTTTTTTTTCTAGCTGTGACCACAAGGAACACGCGGAAAGTCAGAAACACCACCTGTGTACGAAGTGAGCCGCTGGTTCTTTCTCTTTTCGTCGAGGCGCTCCCCTCCTCTGCCTCAACCAGGGAAATAGCAACAGCTCGATCTAGATTGTGATTTTGTGTTAAGCCGTTGTTTAGTACATTTTTTTTTCCTTTTCTTTGGTGACGTTTTTGTTTAAGTAAAGAGCGGCGTTTGGATATATGCAGTGATTGGTTAGATTACAAAAACAAGACAAAAAGAAAAAGGAATAAATAGACGCAATAAAATCCTCAAAAGATTATGCACGTACTACTACTACTAAATGAAGAGAAAACAAAAAAGAGGACTTGCCTACTCTGTGGATTCTCAAACACCCTGAAACATCTTGGCTACCTACCCACTTTGCTGCCTTTGTATTTTTTTGGTTCTTTCTTTTTTCTAGCTTCAAGCTTATACCAAGGCTTCTAGCTTCTAGCCTATACTAAAGCTTCTAGCCCCCTCCCTGGCTTTCTGTCAATTCAGTTGCCTGTCAGTCAACTGGCTTTTTCTTCATAGGCCTGTTTGTAAGCTTCACTTGTTGCTTAATTGTCCCTGTTGGTATCTGCAAATTGTTTGCCTCCAAGCGCTCGACATGGCTGCTTTCTGATATCCGTTATTGTGTGCTGATTATCACATCCAACTTCAACTCACAGACACTTTTATCCGCTCATTTCTTACTGCAATGCCCAAGCCTCTTCTGCCTTGCTTTGTCAACGAACGCAGTTTCGCAGCGGTGGCTTTTTGGTCGTGGCTGCCTACTTGTTGTTTGTTCTTCCTCTCATTTGCGTCATAACTTTTGCGTTGCTTTGCTTTGTTTCCAAAACGGTAGGCTGCAGGTAATTCAACATGCACCTGCATTAGCGTCATGACTTACACAAGTTGATTGTCTACATACTTACTTAAGCAAGTACAACGCTTCGTCATGGGAGCGCAAAATCCAGTCCCGTTTAACCGTTTAATTTGTGCTCTGATTTTGTTCAAACCTTGTCTTCATCCGTGCTCTGAAATTGGGCAATTCAAGCCGACACGGAGTAAAAGTGGAAAGGCAGAAAAGGCGTCCGTGTGTTTCCAGGCCAGCCAAACCGGAATTTTACTCAATCAATGAACGAGATTTAATGTTAAAGCGACATTTGAATGCTCCAAAAAGATGGAATCGAAGATGGAACTTGAGGCTTGGAATAGGAAATACAGAAAATACAGCTTTTCAGATAATACGTACGTGCGTTTGGGCTTGAAATCAACCTGTGATTACCCGACTAAAGCATGATGCCGTTTCCAAATCATAGCACGAGAAGAATAAAAGAAGACACCGTCTACAGCAGACAAAAAACAATCTACAGCAGACAGAAACAAGGTCGTAGCTTCAAACCTGAGAGCTCGTCTTTCTTAGTCGATCAGATCATCTTGTTTTGCGTGCCCATCTTCACGCTAAGCTGTATACCGTTGTTTAATTCTCCGTTGAGAGTGTGTGCAACGAGAAAATAAAATCGCATGACAACCAAGTTTTGCAGAGTCTCAGGCGGCGCTGGCTGGCGGATGTTTCTGAAAATAACCTCGAGAAACAAAAACAAAGCGTTTTGGTTCGCGCTGTTTCAAACAACAGGACTTGTGTAGTGAAATTGAAAGGGGTTCGAAAGACCTCAAACATGGCGTTGATGATGTTGCCTGCGCCTCGACGAGGGATTTTATGTGAATATGTTAAATGCTTTCATTGTAGTACGGAGTAGTATTCATTGTGTTCAGAGGTCATATCATTGTTAGGGTTAAAAGGGTTGCGCCACCGCCACACCATTGACTAACAATGCGATAACACATTGTGGCGCTTATCACCATAAAATCGTCATGGGCTTTCTGGAGGGGCTGCGGGGTCTGACTCACGAAGAAAGCGCTGCGAAACTTGGGAGGAAAGAGCCTGTGATCCAGCAAGGGAACCAATCTGCACCAATAAGTGGCCGAATCTCGATAAGCGACAAGAAGCTCACGGAGGCGCCTTCCAATTTTGTTTTTACTTTCTTGCGTTTTTGCGGAGCATAACAAGGCTGAAAAAATTCTTCTTGACTGAAGAATCTTGGGTCTCTTGTCGACGTTTGTTTGTTTGCTTGTGATCAGAGCATCACTGCCTTTTTTTCTTTCTTTTTTCTTTCTTAAGACTCTTAGTTGTTCCTGTCGCAATCGTGGCTGCCGCGCAGTTTTAAGTCGACATTATGAGCATCAACTTCCCGAAGACTGAGGAGGAGGTCCTCAAGCTGTGGCAGGACATTGATGCCTTCCACACGCAGCTGAAGCTGACTGAGGACGGCCCTCGCTTTACCTTTTACGACGGCCCGCCGTTTGGTGAGTTATAGAACATTGTCGTACTTGAGAATTAGTGCTAACATCTACAGCTACTGGTACGTTTTGATTACCGCCGCTCTGGTCTACTACGATGCGCCTACGAACCTCAGACCGACCCACCAGCGCGCCCCCGATAACTAACTAAACTGCCGATTGCCTTTTACAGGTCTGCCTCACTACGGCCATCTGCTGGCCTCGACCATCAAGGATATTATTCCCCGCTACTGGTCCATGAAGGGCTACCATGTGGCGCGTCGCTTCGGTTGGGACACGCACGGTCTGCCCATTGAGTACGAGATTGACAAGAAGCTGGGTATCTCTGGTCGCGATGCTGTCATGCAGATGGGCATTGAAAAATACAACGCCGAGTGCCGTGCCATTGTCATGACGTACGCCAGCGAGTGGCGTCAGACCATTGATCGTCTGGGTCGCTGGATCGACTTTGACAACGACTACAAGGTGGGTTGGAAACTTGTAGAGTTAAAAAGACAAAAGGAAGCTAACAACTGAAAAATCTAGACCATGGACTTCAAGTTCATGGAGTCGTGCTGGTGGGTGTTTAAGCGCCTGTTTGACCAGGGCGACGTCTACCGCGCCTACCAAATTATGCCCTACTCGACCGCGCTGTGCACTCCCCTTTCGCAGATGGAGGCCAAGTCCAACGAGAAGGAGACCCAGGACCCGGCCATTCTCGTGTCCTTCCCCATCCTCGGCGTGCCCGGCTACGAAGACGTCTCGCTGCTCATCTACACCACCACCCCGTGGACCCTGCCGTCCAACCTGCTGGTTGCCGTGCACCCCGACTTTGAGTACCGGGTCCTGCTCGACGAGACGACCGGCAAGAAGTACATGATGATGGAGTCGGGCGTTGCTTCGCTCTACAAGAACCCCAAGAAGGCCAAGTACAAGTTCCTCGACAAGATCAAGGGCAAGGATATGATTGGCTGGAAGTACGAGCCCCTCTTCCCCTACTTCAAGGACACGTACTCGGACTGCTTCAAGGTCATTGGTGCCGACTACGTTGAGGAGGGTGAGGGTACCGGTCTGGTCCACCAGGCTCCTGCCTTTGGTCAGGAAGATTACGACGCGGCCGTTGCCGCTGGCATCATTACTCCCGAGCGCCTGCCTCCCTGCCCCGTCGACGAGAAGGGTTGCTTCACCGACGAGGTGCCCGACTACAAGGGTATGCAGGTCAAGGCTGCCGACAAGATTATCCTCAAGGACCTGCGTCCCACGGGCCGCTTAGTCGTCGAGAGCAACGTTACTCACGTTGACAAGTTTTGCTGGAGATCGGATACTCAGTTGATTCGTCGGGCTGTTTCGTCGTGGTTCATTCGCGTGACTGACAGCGTGCCTCAGATGCTGGGCAACCTGGAAAAGACCAACTGGGTGCCGTCGGCGGTCAAGGAGAAGCGTTTTGCCAACTGGGTGTCCAACGCGCACGACTGGAATGTGTCACGTAACCGCTACTGGGGTACTCCGATTCCTCTGTGGGTCAGCGAAGACTACGAGGAGATTGTCTGTGTTGGCAGCGTTGAGGAGCTCAAGCAGCTGAGCGGCTACGAGGGCGACCTGACGGACATTCACCGCGACAAGGTGGATCACATCACCATTCCGTCCAAGAAGGGCAAGGGCGTGCTGCGCCGTATCGACGAGATTTTCGACTGCTGGTTCGAGTCGGGCAGCATGCCGTACGCCAGCAACCACTTTCCGTTTGAGCACAAGGACGAGTTTGACGGCCACCGCTTCCCTGCCGACTTTATTGCCGAGGGTCTTGACCAGACGCGCGGCTGGTTCTACACGCTGTCGGTTCTGGGCAACAAGCTGTTTGGCACGTCGCCGTTCAAGAACTGTATTGTCAATGGTATTGTGCTGGCCGAGGACGGCAAGAAGATGTCGAAGCGTCTCAAGAACTACCCCGACCCGAAGCACGTGCTTAACTCGTACGGGTCGGATGCGCTGAGACTGTACCTGATTAACTCGCCCGTTGTGCGTGCCGAGTCGATCCGGTTCAAGGAGGCTGGTGTCAAGGAGATTGTCACGCGTGTTCTGCTGCCCATGTGGAACTCGTACCGGTTCTTCTCAGAGCAGGCTGCGCTGTACAAGAAGACCAACAACAAGGACTTTTTGGCGCACCTGACGATTAAGCACGAGGAGGTGACCAATGTCATGGACCGGTGGATTCTGGCCGACTGCCAGTCGCTGCTGCGGTTCATGGACAAGGAGATGTGCGGCTACCGTTTGTACACGGTGGTGCCGCGTCTGCTGGGCCTGATTGACAACCTGACCAACTGGTACATTCGCTTCAACCGCAAGCGTCTCAAGGGTAGCCAGGGCCTGAAGGACACGGAGGCGGCGCTGAACACGCTGTACCAGGTGCTGTTTACGATGGTGCGTGCCATGGCTCCGTTTACGCCGTTCCTGACGGACCACATTTACAGTCTGCTGAAGCCGTTCCTGGGCGACGGAATCAAGCAGTTTGTCGACTCGCGCAGCGTGCACTTTATCGGCATTCCCGACGTGCAGGAGGCGTTGTTTGATGAGGTGATTGAGCGCAAGGTGGCGGCCATGCAGACTGTGATTCAGCTTGCGCGTACGTCGCGTGAGCGGTGCAACCTGCCGCTCAAGACGCCGCTGGCGACGCTGGTGGTGATTGCGGACGAGAGCGTGCTGGAGGATGTCAAGTCGCTGTCGTCGTACATTGAGGAGGAGCTCAACATTCGCGAGATTGTCCTGACGACCAAGGCCGAGGAGTACAATGTGATTCTGGAGGCCAAGGTTGACTGGCCGACGCTGGGCAAGAAGCTCAAGAAGAATGTGCAGGTGGTGCGCAAGGGTCTTCCCGGTCTGTCGCAGGAGCAGCTCAAGGCGTACCAGAAGGAGGGCAAGATCAACGTGGGCGGCATTGACCTGGACGGCAACGACTTGGTGATTGTGCGCGTGATGGCCAAGCAGGTGGACGGGGCCGAGGTGTCGCAGTGGGAGCCGGGCTTTGCCGAGGACATGGTTGTGCTGATTGACCGGACGGTGCGGGCGGAGCTGGCTGAGGAGGGCATGGCGCGCGACATTATTTCGCGGATCCAGAAGCTGCGCAAGAAGGCGGGGCTGATGTCGACGGACGACGTGCGCATGGAGTACCGGGTGGTCAAGAACCCGGAGAGTGTGGACGTGAATGCGGTCACGGAGAATCAGGCGGCGGCGTTTGTGGCGACTCTGCGCGGCAAGTTGGTGGCGGAGGAGGAGGGCCACGAGGTTATTGCCGAGGAGGAGCAAGTGATGGGCGAGTTGACGGTGATGCTGCGGCTGAGCAAGCTTTAGATTTAGGGTGTGTGGGAGTTTTACAGCTACGAAGTTATGAGGAGTACAGTACAGGGAGGGTGTGTAGTACAGTAGTACAAGGAAAAGGTGATTTTAGTACAAGGAAGGGTATTTTTAGTACAAGGAAGGGTATTTTTAGTACAAGGAAGGGTATCTTTAGTATTGATGCTTAGATATTAGATGTATGAAAATGGGTGTGATTTACATGGGTTATGGAAGATTGTGTGAATATAAAGGTAGAAGAATATGTGAAAAGGAAGAAAAAGGAAGAAAAAGGAAGAAGAAAGGAAGAAGAAAGGAAGAAGAAAGAAAGAAGAAAGGAAGAAGAAAGAAAGAAGAAAGGAAGAAGAAAGGAAGAAGAAAGAAAGAAGAAAGAAAGGAAAAAAGGAAAAGAGAAAAAAAAGTGAATCTAATACTCGCCCACCGCCGCCGCCCTCGCCAATACTTCAATGCGACCAGCATACAAATCAACGGCATGTGCGCCGGCGTCTCCCCATAGGGTTTTCTGCAGGACCTCTAGCGAGACTTTTTGCGCCACCACGCCCTCGGCCAGGCGTTCAGCCACGCTTCCTTGGCTGCTGTGACCGCTGTAGCTGCCCGAGCGGAGCACGACAAGCGTTCCAGCGGGATGCAAATCCGGAGACGGCACGCGCCACACCGGCCGGCCCTGCCGATCCGTTGCTACCCGTCGATGTCTATGCTCGTCATCGTCGTCATAGTTGCCGTCGTTGTCGTAGTTGATGCCGTAATGGTGCAGGTGCAGATGCGGATGGCGATGCTGATGCATTGGTGCCGGCGCCGCGAGCACCTCGACAAGCGTCTTGGTGTACGCCCTGTCCAGGCGGACCACAGGGTCGCCCTCGTTGGCAAACGCAAAGAAGCAGCTGCGCCGCGCGAGCGGCTGCGCAATGGGCTGTTCGGTGAGCGGCGGCGCGCCAAATGTTATGCAGTGCACGCGGCGTAGATGCGGGAGCAGGCGCTGGAGAGCGGAAGGCGCGGCGGCGGAGGAGGGCGCGGAGAGGATGTGGATGTAGAGCAGGGCGGCGACGGCGCCGCCAGCGGAGTGGCCGGTGAAGACGAGGTCGACGGGGGAGGAGCCGGAAGAGTTAGCGGACGAGAGGGTGCGAAAGAGGGTTTCGGCCACGGGTGCGACCATGCGACGCGCGCACTTGAGGAAGCCGCTGTGCACGTAGTTGTGGTCGTGGGCCCGGCCCAGGAAGCCGTGTGGTGAGACGTGGCGCATGGATAGGTTGGTTAGCCAGTCGGGCAGGTCAAAGGTGCCGCGCACGGCAAAGACAATGGTCTTGTGTGTGGCGGATGACGTCAGCGGTTCGAGGATGGAGGCTTTGGTACCGAGCAGCCACGAGGACGATGTGGTGGGCGCTGTGTAGGCGAGAGAGGAGAGACGGGCGGCTTGTGAGAGGAGGGGCCAGGTGGGGAGGTAGCTAGGGGGCAGGAGGTTAGTTGGGAGTGGATGTGAGAAAGGAAGGGGG